>CAJDSM010005035.1:0-10695 GCA_903981925.1 Ostrea lurida
ATTTTCTGGCCTGAAATATAGAAAAAGTAAAGTGAACAGAAATAGTTTTTGCGAAAAAATAAGCCTGCATTAAGTGTCAAATGCATGTAAAACTCATAATTATACTTGCCTTAGTTAGGCTTCATATCAGCATTCTCCTTCTTTGTATCAAGAACATCACTGAGAACGTTATCGGTATTTACACTTTCACTCTCATCCCTAAATTTTGATTGCGTGAGGAAAATGCTCTCTCCATCAGAGGAACTCATGTTTGTATGATTCAATAGTGAAAGTGAATGAATATTAAATGATTTCAAGTTTTATAGACCTTAGAAATTACCTGAAACTGTCCAATAAGTAAACAAAAGAAACAGCTTCACAAGACTGGTTTTTATTGTTGGGGTATTTAAAACAGTTTTACTTGGGAGTGGACACTTAGGAAGACAAATGGATTTGGAAACATAAATCATTTTAACTGATTACCTGATACTATCCATATTAATATAAAGGAGATAATGTTTTAGTAGGATAGAAGCCGAAAAACTGTTACATTCTGTAAAGAAAGAACTGATCTCGGCCCTACGGGCCTCGATCAGTTCTTTTCTCACAGAAATGTACAGTTTTCGGCTTATATCCTTTACATAATTGCTTGCATATCTTACACATTGCCATTTTGAGGGTACATTGTATTTGTGGAAACTTGTATAATATCATAAATCCATAATATTTATATTCCAATTTCTTTTTTTTTAAATCGACTTTATAGGCTGTCATTTCCGCAGCTAGTTTGAGAAGATGATCAAATAACGATCATTTCGTGAGCCTATCATTTAAGGAGGAGAAAAGATATCTTTGAAAAGGATGTCATTAGTGGATATTATTTTTTAAATTCTTATAAACTATTGGATAGTGAAAAAAATTACGTTTCTACAACAATTATATACTATATAATATGATTTATAATAAAAGTGTTGTCAATGGTAGTAACTCCTTATGTTGCATTCTATGAAATGAATGTCAAAGTGTCCGCAATGTAATCTAACATATCTTTATGAATTAGCTGCTTTTATATAAACCACTGACATAAAAAAAAGTGTCATTTTAGCAAGGTTTTTCAATTTTCATTAGTTTATTTATGAAATTATGTGATTTTTCAAATGTTGACTCTTATTTCTGTTTTTTTGTATGTACGACATTCAAAAATAAACAATCATCCTGTCCAATTCAAATAATGATTTTACTTAAAATGTACTGTTTCATTCAATTAAAAAAGGTGGCAAAAACATAATACTTTAGGTTACAAATAAAAATTAAACAATGTTAGTTGAATATGAATATGAGTTTTTTTTCAAAATAATGATCAGTCAGACGAAAGGATGGGGCTACCTCTAACGAACCAGATTGAAACCTTGTTTGAAATGCATTGAATTCTCGTTAAATCATATCATCCTTACAACTAGCTTAGGGGATATATAGCTGAATGCTGGCCGTTCTCTCTCTCTCGTCTCTCTCTCATCTCGTCTCTCTCCTCTCTCCTCTTCTCTCTCTTCTCTCTCTTCTCTCTCGTCTCTCTCTCTGTGTGTGTGTTTTGGAACCTTGGTGGGACAAGAAGGGAAACCAAGGGCACCATCAGATGGATTATCATACCTTCCACCAATGTTGATCATGGAGAGAGTATTATACTCTTTTGATTGTCAAGAATCGTCATTGCCTAAAAAATCCAAGCAATTACATGTATAAGAAGCAGCATTAACCTTTTCACAAATGTTGCCCTGGAGAGAGGATGAACCACTGATTTTCAGTAAATCAAAGGTTAAGGTACTAATTTGCCAGGAAATATTGTGAGTTCCGAGGGGATGCAATGCTTTCCTATTGCCTTGATGTTTTTCTGTCGTGGTGAGCCGTGAGAATTTAGTATGGAATATGCAGTTTGAGAGAGAAGGAGACTGCACCAGTAAATAAGTTGATTAAGATTTAAATTTTGACGAACCGACCAAGGCGGATTGAATTGGGCATTCTGTGACCAGCTCTTGTTCCATATAGCGCGTCAAAAAAAGACACATCAAGCAATTTTGTTTAATGCTAACGCATGGGATTTCTCTGTGAGCATGAATTGAAAAGTACGGATCGTCAGATGCAAATCCAAAACACGTGCATTATCTTCTCTTGGGAGTTTTATTTGTATGATCATACCTCTTTCTATTCAAATTCATGTAGGATTTGTCAGGTGGTGTTCACACATGCAGTCTGCTAATCATAAAGATATTAATTTTCTTAGTGTCTTTTGAATTTTGGGACATTCTTTTCCATTTAATTGGCACTTGAGTAAGACATTTGTGACATATATAGGACGACAGTATCTAATTAAACATGGACCAATGTTTGTTACCAGTAATCACCGTAATGAGTTTTTAGATCGTCAATAAAAATTCAAGTTAGCTGAAATGAATTTCACATTTTGTAACTGTATATTTTCCCCCACTTTTTTAATAAATGTTTAAGACAGCTGATTATAAAATTTCGAAAATAAAATCTTTCGTTACGTGATTATCTATGTTGTGAAATTACCCCAGAATCAGGCTGTATCCCTGCTTGGCTTTAGGATTTCATCTTTTTTTTAGATACTTTAAATTAGCGACTTTTTTTAATAACGATATTGAAGGCGTACGCAACAATGTGATCTATCGCCTTATCGCTTGTTTGAGATTATAGTGTTTGTTCTCGACGTAGGAAACTTTCTCATTTTTTTGTTGATTTCAGTTTGAATTTTCATTTCCTAGTTGACCAATAGTTTAGCCGTTGTAAACATTTGTTGGCATATGGCGTGTTTCCTATAATTCAATAAAACATAATACAGTATTTAACATCCTCTGATTCGTCTGTCAATTTGTACGGTCTCTTTTAACGTTCCATTGAACTTTCTCCGTTTTGGTTAGACTATATCTACCAACGGTGTTTGTCCCTATAATGCCTTCTTTAAGAAGCATTCCATTTCAATCCTGAAAATTTCTGTGACATAATTTCCTCGGAGACAACCGTTATGTTGAAAAAGATTCTTTGTGACGTCAGTCCTAGACAGTTTTACATACACGATTTGAAAAATGAGTTTCAACACAAAAAATCGGGCTACGATGGGTAAGAAAAGATGTCTGGCAACATTCTACCTAATAGTATGAATTATTCTTACTTGTCCTAGAAGCTCAGTGGTACGGCAATCGCTGAACTATTCAAGCACCATCTCGTTTACATTAATGGTGGTACCCCTAACTGATAGTAGTCATTCTCTTTTCACTGCTGAAATGACAATGAGAACAATCTGAACAGTCGGATGTCCAGATATGGAATCAACTCATCTACCAACAGTTGTGGTGTCTTACATGGGTTTTTAATTCAATTTCATGAAAGTCAATTTGATGAAAGTTTTTTAACTCGATTATATTTAAAGAAGTCAGCTACAGTGAGCGTATAGTCCACCTTGTAGCACTGGTTCTGAGTGGATATAGAAATCTGAGTGGAAATTCCAAGTCCTTCTTTTGACCGTAACTGTTACGGTAAATCTTGTTGAGAATTCGTCATGAGATCAGTAAAATTGGGCTTACGGTGGGGTGTGACCTGGTTTGACAGAGGATGCTTACTCCTCCTAGCACAATAGGCCCACCTCTGGTATGTCCAAGGGGTCTCATGTTGTGCCCATCTCTTGTTTGTTAATCCTAGTTGGTTTAAAGTCACCATTTTCGCAAATTCTTAGCGGGTCCGCTATAATGACTTGTTGTTGTGATTCAAATTATCACTAAAGTCATATGTTTGACCGGAATTGTTTCATACCCTTTGTTAGATCTGTCATTTTCATACTAGATTACTACGGGTAATCGTTTACTTTATTTCGACTAAGGGCTCACGGCGGGGTGTGACCGGTCAGCAGAGGGATGCTTACTCCTCCATGGCACCTGACCTACCTCGCCGTTTGTCGGAGTCCGTGGTTGCCCTACAACTCGATTTTGTAATAGGGTTTTTTGATTATGATTACGTTTGACACAATGTTAACTTCGCCTTTTTGTAATTTGAGACTTGCGAGGTTTAATCACGTGTTCAATAGTTCGCCCTTTTTATTAAAGCATTGTTTTCAAGAAAAGGAAAATGGAAACGCCCTTGTCTAGACTATATGCTAACCTAGAGTTCTAAGATAAAACCCATGCCCACTATCACACAGAAATATATAGTAAGAGCAGAAATGTGAATATAATGACTCCTCTTGGTCCGATTTTCAGAAGAAACATCTCCGCTGGACTGCGTATCATCATCATCATCATTATCGTCAATAAAACAACAACACCATCATCATCATCGATCATTATCATCATCATCATCGTCACGCTTGCCATAGCCGACACCGATGAACTTATTCCTCACCATTGCAATCCAAAACATCCTTCAAGAAACAATCACACCAAATAGCCATAAAAATGGCAACATGATGTGAATGCCATGTGGCATCCGATAATACACTGCAAGCTATCGCCAATCCAAACTATTTCAAGTTAACTTAACATAATGGTTTGAAAACGTCACTGATCTTTTAAAGATCTCGTGATACTATGTATATTGTATAGATAGCGATCAGTGCTATTCTGCTGAGTTTGTGAAATGCACTAAATTATAGAAAGTGTCCAAAGACAATAAGATTTCGGAAAGCGCTAAAGAAAAAAGACGGTGTGAATAAACATGCACATTACAAATTACATTATGACGAGAAAAAATCTCCCACGAGGAGAAACGGGTAACCCAATTGTGTCTTTTGTCTAACTAAGATTGATAATTTAATTCAGAAATGCATTTTAACACTATATGATCGAATAACTTGCGAGAAAATAAGATTTTTCATTAAGGCGACAAAGTAGAAACAATACCATCAAATGCATTGTGACGTCACTCTAGAAACCCATGAGTGGGAATAAAGAGTCATTTTTAGGATTATGCGTATAATGAATGTTGTTAAAGTAATTACATAATTCATAAACCTGTTCAGTTGCGTTCTTTACTGCTGACGTTTTTGGAGACAACCAAGTATGCTCATCAGCCATGTCTTTACCACAATTGGTGAAAAATCTGTAGTTCCGGAATCTCAAATGTATTAGTGAAAGACTTTCTTATATCCAGGACACCAAACATAAGATACCGTTGTGCAAAGGAGGATAAATTTCGGGAGATTATTTACCGCGATTTCTTTCGTCATTGGATACACATATACAAGTTACAATATTCGGCACAACAATTCACGAAATTCGTAAAAAATCAGCCAACTCGATAAGTCATGAACGGGATATATCACATAATCATTCACGTTGGGTAGAATGTTGTTAGAAATATCACTTTCTCAATGAAGGAACAACATGAAAATTACATAAGCAAGATGAAAAGGTGAAGTTAGAACGAGCATTATCATAAATTTAATACAGAATGACACATACGGGCTCCTGGGATTCCTGTTAAGGCATCACGAAACAAAGAACATTTTTACAACACAGATATCTGATGCTATAAATCACTGCTTCATATAGGGATACACGTAATCACGAGGTTTGGTTGCCCAAACTCCATGGAGCTGTACATACCATTATGTAATAATTTAGTTAATTATATGTAACATAATTTAGTAATTAATACTGATATAACCTAACTTGGATATTAGAATATCAGGTCGCTTATGAATATGGTGAATCAAAATTAATAAAATTAAACCAATAATTTAATAAGTCTGAAATATATCGGAAAAAATATAGAAGATAACTGGCTCTTTTCCTTGAGCATCGTATATCCTCTTGGTAAAGAAGAAACACTATCAACAATCTTATCATCCGCAAACTTTGATTTGTTTTCCAGTACATGGTTGATACATCTCCTTGACAGAAGCATGAAAAACAATGAGCCGACCAGAACATTCTGAAACGTATAAAATATACAAGTTAAATATGATAGGAAAACAGTCCGTTCTCGGAAATGTGATTGTGGCCGATTCTTGAATTTTCCCTGTAGCGTCACGGGTCAGTCCTTGACCCAAAGGCTGCAAAAAAATCGTTACTTCTAATGTGGTCAGCTGCCGTGGTTCCGAGTGACAAGCATGCAGTCAGTCCTTGTGGCGGGGGATCACAGGTCAGGAAAGCGGGAGATCTGTGGTTTACTCAAAGGGGCGAAGAGGAAGTAGAGGGACCGATTGCGGGAACATCATTGAGGATAGAGACACAGATTTGCAATGCGGTGTGTCAAACGACGGAAGTGTTTGCTGATGAACCCTGCATTTGTAAACCTGGAAAAGACCGGTATATGCTGTGAAAATGGTAAAGTTTATAGCAGATCTGCGTCACAATATTAAAATAATCTGATGAAAAATATGTTAAGTTATGAAGAATAGTCCTAGACTAGCTGGAAACACTCTCACTTCACAGTCCAATGTGGCGAAGACAACAGAACGCCGGTTTCCAACCAACCGTTTCTGATGTATTTGTTTTACGTCCCGTCGAATTTATTCACTTCATATTGAACGTCATCAGTTGGTATGTGAAGTACAACATAATTATACCTAGAGCTTAGCGCTCAGGGCTGTAGCAGTGAGGGCTCTTTAGCGTGCCAACGCCCTGTTCGTGGTAGGAACTCCGGTTTTTTTTTTTTAAGGTCATATCCGAAAGAACCTGTGGATTCTTGCTTTTAAAAACGCCGATTATTCGGCGAAGGAGCAATCACTACTATTTTCACGTCTAAGCTTTGACAGAGCGGGGCTCAAATCAGACCTCCCGTTGCGAAGCGAACACTTTAACCATGAACTTCCGGTATGTCAATAAAACAAGCCAGATGTTGTAATTCTGTCAAATGTCGGTTATCAACGCTTAGAAAAAAGAGTATTTTAACTTCAAATTTAATAAATCCCCTCACGAAATTTGTTTCAAAAAGAGATGTAATTGAAGAAAATTAAGAATATTTCTGGTTTTTCTAAAGATAAAATACCAAGAAAAAAATCGAATTACATGTAAATTTTAAAATTTCCTCTTAAACAGTTATGAATAAATAGTGGTTGTTTGGAGGGGGGGGGGTAGGTAAACGAAAAAAAAAGTTCTTTTTTAATTCGCAGTTCCTAGGCGTACTTATAAGACCCTATCTCAGAATTTTTTTGAATTACATTTATTGTGGGGAGTCTTTGTCAGTGTATTCTCCTGTTAAATAAGTCGCAATACAATCGGTTTTAAGAGTGCAAGCTTTCGTGAAATATCTGTAAAGGTCGGATTGTACAAAGGAACAAACTTCATGTATATTGTAAAGTGATTCGTGAGCAAGTTATCGTTCAATAATGTTAATCAAATGCAACAATAGACAAACAAATCAGATACGGTTAAAAAGAACCCCAGTCCCTGCAACTGGAAGAACAGTATGCGTTCTTCAGTGTAATCCCATAAGTACACGTAGTAATGAAATTTCATTACTACTTTACTACATGTTGTCATGTCGTCATTGGCATTAAAATCAAGATTAGGCTCTTAAACAGTTTTCATAAATGAACATGAACACTATAATGCCTTGTAAACTACCCGCAAGTAAATAATTTAACAGAATTCTCGGACAATGTTAAGGATATATTGGGGATAAGAAAGCAAAGGAAGATACTCCATGCAACTATACCAGACATTTAAAATGCACAGGAGGTATTCCGTACAGGGAATAGAAGGTACAAAGTCCTCTTTGAAATTTATCTTAATTTCATCTGTATCGAATGAGTGACAAAATTTCAAACTTTAAGTTCAGCCCCTAAAAGGTTTTTTTTATTATTATTATTTGACCGTCTAGATTCTAACGAAATCCTAGTAGTACAACTACGCTGTAGCATGTATCATGTAAAAAAAAAAAAAAAATTCACACTTCCACTAATATCGTAATTTTACGAGAAAAAAGATCTCGTAATTACGAGAATAATTACGAGAAAAGATCTCTTATTAGAATAAGTTATCTCGTAATTATGAAGAAAAGAATCATGTTTATTACGAGAATAATTACTCGTAATCACGAAGATAATTAACTCGTAATTACGAGAAAAGATCTCGTAATTAACGAGAAAGGATCTCGCAAATTACGAAGATAGTTAACTCGTAAATTACGACATCTTTTCTCGTATTACGAGATAGTGGAAGGTGAAAATTATTTTTCGACATGGATACTTAAGGCTTCCGTAGATACCGCCTAACGAAAAACAAATACATGTATAACGCTTTAAATTTGATTGCCAACATAAAGTCTGCTGCGAAAACTTGCTTTTAAAAACTTTTTCCGAGAAACAGACATAAAAGTCCGAAGTAAAATTAACAAGCATACGCACCCCGCCACACACACAAATCACACAATACAGCCACCCCCTCAAATTCAAATAATACCCCCCCCCCCAAGGCAAAAAAAAATCTTAAAAAGAAGACAGAAATAAAATAACCCCCCAAACCCCCCACAATAAAGATAAGAAAGAGAATTAATTAAACACACCGTTAAAGACCCCTGTTTTCTTGTATTTAAACTCTCAAATAAATCCTAAATCACTCCATGCTAATTTGATTTCTAAGTTATTAGAAGTGCCACAAGATGGTAATGAGATAAAACAAACACGGATTACTAGTATTAGATTTTTTGATTTTCACCGATGGAGAAGACCAAACATGCTTAGACAGGAAACCATAAGAATGTACAAGACATTACTTGCATATCCCGGGTCCTATTCAACGTGATGATGGCTAAAAGTATTTGCTGTTTGCAATTCAATTTGCACGGAGTCCTTGAATTTAAAACAAATTCAATATAAATCGTAAGTATTTGTAGCCGTAGCATAACATAATTTTAATCAGTTCTTGATCTATTGAATATTGTTTTACCTGAAAATCTATATTAAACATGATTGTTAACGGCATCCTTTGTTTATTTCGGTTGCATAATAGCATAAAATCCTATGTAAATTTTAAAAAATCCCAATAAGTTACCTGTACGTGCCAATAAGTTTTAGAAAATGTGTCCATTAATTAAACTTATTGGAACAGTTATTTGTCAATTATTGGGGACAGGTGGCCAGGTAAACGGATAAAAAAGACAGAAGATGCTTTGTCAAACAGAAGTAAATTTTAATCCAAATAACATGAATGTCAACAGGTAGAAATCTGAGACCAACTGAATCATTAGTCTTACTCGTTACCACCACATCACATTAATTCAATTTGAAAGACAAATTGTAATGTTCCTATATGAATTCCTTGATTCAGAGGCCATTCAGCCAATCTCCACATGCTTAAATTTTTTTTTATGATTTCCTTATCAGCATCTTCTGATTCAACATTTTCATATTTTTACTTCCCTGATGATTTCACTGATTTCACAAGCTGGGGCATCTTGGGTTCTTTTGTATGACACGGACTGCTGAGATCTATATCGTTTTTCTCAGTAATTACAGTTGTTCGTCTACTCCAGCATACTGTACAGTCTTTGTGGCTGCAGTGGCACGGTAGAGAAATGGTTTGTAAAATGACCTTTCTTTGAAATCCTGCCTGCTTCACCATAGCTTTGGCGGACGGTTTTCGTAAAACTGAACCCACGGTGCATCTGCATACAGCGAAGATGATTTCTATATTTGAGTGTTCTTCAGGTATTAGGCGTCACTTTGCCATTTTTCTGGCCCTGAATATAAGAAAAAGAAAGTGAACGAAATAGTTTTTGCGAAAAAAATAAGCCTGCATAAGTGTCAATATGCATGTAAAACTCATATTATACATTGGCCCTTAGTTAGGCTTCATATCAGCATTCTCCTTCTTTGTATCAAGAACATCAACTGAGAACGTTATCGGTATTATACACTTTCCACTCCTCATCCCTATTTTTGATTGCGTGAGGAAAATGCTCTCTTCCATCAGAAAGGGAACTCATGTTTGTATGATCCAATGGCTGAAAGTGAAAATGAATACTTAAATGATTTCAAGTTTTATCAGACCTTAAAATTACCTGAACTGATCCAATAAGTAAACAAAAGAAACAGCTTCACAAGACGGTTTTTATTGTTGGGTATTTAAAAACAGTTTTTACTTTGGGAGTGACAAGGAAGACAAATGGATTATGGAAACATAAATCATTTTAACTGATTACCTGATACTATCCAATATTAATATAAAGGAGATAATGTTTTAAGTAGGATAGAAGCCGAAAAACTGTACATTCTGTAAAGAAAGAAACTGATCTCGGCCCTACGGGCCTCGATCAGTTCTTTTCTCACAAGAATGTACAGTTTTTCGGCTTATATCCTTTACATAATTTGCTTGCATATCTAAATTCACACATTGCCATTTTGAGGGTACATTGTATTTGTGGAAACTTGTATAATATCATAAATCATAATATTTATATTCCAATTTCTTTTTTTTTAAATCGACTTTTATAGGCGTTCATTTCCGCACTAGTTTTTGCTCTAATGAGGGTGAAATAATATAGGGATGTGTGGTTGCAAGTCATTTTTCCACATAAAATAATAAATGACAATTTACGCAAGCTGGGAGGTAAGGTTTAAGCATTCATGATACATTAAAATTAGTCTCAAACTACTTCATCCCAGCATTATTGTACATAAATAGTTATATAATAAAACATAGGAACTAGGATGAAGGTTTTCACAAATATATATCGTACATTCTAAGACCTCCCAGCTAATAT
>CAJDSM010005043.1:0-22448 GCA_903981925.1 Ostrea lurida
CCATACTTACTTTAGATATGAGTTTGGACTATAGAATGTAATCACCATACTTACTTTAGATACTGAGTTTTGATATACAATGTTAATCACCATACTTACTTTAGATACTGAGTTGACCTATACAATGTTAATCACCATACTTATTTTTAGATATTTTGAGTTTGACTATACAATGTTAATCACCCACACTTACTTTGACACTGAGTTTGACCATAACATGTTAATCACCATACTTACTTTAGATACTGAGTCTTGACATGAATGTTCAATCACCATACTTACTTTAGATACTTTGAGTTTGCTATACCAATTGTTTAATCACCATACTTACTTTAGATATAGATACTGAGTTTGACTATACAATGTTAATAATCAGTTTTACGATTCACCAAGTTAATCTCTTTGAAGAAAGTTAAATTTCTTTGACTTGATCACATTTCAAAGTAACTCTCTTGGCTGACTTGGACCAAACTTGTATGCCTCATGTTTTCAAAAATGAAAGTTTTTAAAATACATTATTCATAATAAATGTATACTGTATCCTACAATTATCAACATTTATAGTCATCTTGTCAAATCATTTTGTATATAAGAAAGAGAAAAAAAAATTCGTAGCACTGATGTGTAATGGCATTTTATAGAATATTTCTTTGGTGAGGTATGTAGGCTTTGCTCTATCAATGTTTTTGTGTTTGTAAAACATTCTTGTATCTGTACGTCACAATAAAGGAGAACATGGGTATTTTACCCCTTTTTAAATTGACTACACTTGGCTTCTTAAGAAGTGATAAACAGAAAATCGATACTGCACATTTTCACCTCCAGTCATTTATCAAAGTTGCAATTCATTTTGAAGAAATCTGATAAAATATGGATTGAATAAGAAATTATGTAACCGCCATTTAGAAGTATTATGTTGTAAATTGCGATCAAAGACGTCGATTGCCTAAACAGGTTTCAGATAGTCTAAGAGAATTTAACCTTTGATGACCCCAAATTTGACTGGAATTTTAAGAATCTGGCCTACGCAGCCAACACTATACACAGATATTTACCCGATTTGCAAGAAAGTGGCAGTGTTGGTAATACTTTGTACAATTTCTCATGATCCACTCGTATGGAGTTCAATAAACGCAAATCACATAATCAACTTTATCTGTGATACTTTGCTATTTGTCAATCAAGATCTGCAGCTTAATCTTGTTTTGATGCAAGTTCCGAGCAACCATGTAGTATCAGTGTAAAAAAAAAAGCCGGCAACTTCACACTTCTACTGCGCGCGCCATAAATTAACTTACACCGAAAGTTCTAGGCTTTGGAATGTTGAAATCAGTTATAGAATTTCCTTTCTTAACCTTTTATCATTTTAGATATGGAAAAAATATTTAATATGAAATTAAGTATTTTTTATGAGATGTACGATAAGGTCAGGGCGACACAAATCACTAAATGCTTTCTCAAATACCAGGATTTCTCACGTGCTAGCAGCAGACTATACGTGTTAGCAGCAGACTATGGTCCAAATGTCTGCCAATCTTTATAAATTAAGATATAGTTAATGTTTAATTAAAACAACAAAATTATGTGTTTGATAGTTTCCCCATACTGATTTTATTTTGATTCTTTAAAATATCCTAAATGTATCCAGTGATTGTCTTTCCTCACTTAAAAAATGTATTTAGTTGTTTTGTCTGTTTGCATTAATATGTTAGCAGTTCCAAATTTATTTCTCATTAGTTCCATTTTTAGCGCTCAATTTTTACGGATATTAATGAAAGACAAAGGAAACTAATTAATTGATGGCCATTTATTAAATGTTTCATAATTTTACTGACATAAATTGGTTCAGTCTTGCTCCTTATGTAAAATTTTAGACTAGGGACTCATTTTGAATTTCGTATCGCAGTGCATAGCATGGTCACTTGAATAAATTTTAGTCTCTTTAAAACCTGTGCCTTTCAAAAACAGATTACGTATACCTTAGTTGTCAAAACATTGCATAAGTTAGTTAGCTTTTAAACCCCCGACATTACGTGATTGGACTATATTTCTTATCCAAATTCTCCCTGATTGGTTTCAATGTCAAAGTGTGCATTCCGTATGTGCTTAGAAGTTCCCGAGATCCCAGTCCCGCTATGTTTGGATTTAGGTTTTGGTTTTGGAATTGTACTTGTGTACTCCTAGCACGGGAGAATGTTTTTTGTCAGGGTGGAAATTACTGCTATCTAAAAGTGTACTCTCTCCAAATAATGTTTATTAGCAGGTCTTGTTTCCAAAATGATACGCCCAATGCAGGCCTGGTTTTTAAATTGACGCCGCTGCTGCACCGGGTGTCCCGAAATTGTAGCAAGGCGTGGTGCATTGAAATGTGCACGTAGTTCGTATACTTGTACACATCGCAATGACGGTATTCTCTATCATAGAGAATGATTCTTCATGACAATTATGAAGTAAACCTGTAATTTAAATGTTTGTACAGTAAGCGCAAGGCATGAGTATAACACTTTCGCAAAGAATTACCCCCTTTTACACACCAGGCTTTCTTGTGTTGTAAAAATTCCAGTGTTTCTTCAGAATACATAACGTACCACCCAATAATTTAGAAATTTAACCCCGTTCCGTAACCTGACATTTCGTAGGAATATTCTGTATTGTCAGGATTGTTGACTTGCCCTTTGATTTATGCACTTTTGATGTTTCATTTTTTAAGTGCAAAATACAACAAACTTCATTGGTCCTTTAGGATACCGGGGAAGGTATAGCTTTGAAGTTTAGCGCCCCAACGTGACGGTGTCTTCACCGAGTGTTATTTAAGGACTGCGACCCTGCAGTGCTGGGTGGATCTCTGCCATGCTTTACAAACATACAGGTGCATAACTGCAAGTTGTGTTTCGCTGTTTACATTTAATTAACATTTTTGGTGATTTGTCATGTTTCCAAGTTCACTGTGCATGGTGGTATCAAAAGGGCAGTCTGCAAACCAGACTTCGTATTCCTATTTTACCAGTACTGCATGCGCCTGAATTTGGCCATGCATGATTGCTTGCTCCTGGTTGTATGCCGTTTGTAGATTGAATGCACTGACAGGCGATGATGCATTCGATCCTTCGACCAGTCTAATCTATGTTTTTTATGAAAAGAAATTATTGATATAAAATGATATTCCTTATTGAAATCTTTAGCCCCTTTTAAGCGTGTATTTAAAGCGGGCTCTGATTGAACATGATATGAGAGATCATTTATTTTCTGCACGGTGATAACACAGCGGCGAGTGGTTTTCACTCTCAGACTCTTGTAAAGGTGTAAATTCAATATTGATACATGATTAAAAATATCTCCCTGTCACACTCAGGGTGACAAATGAAACAGTCGTCTGGCGTGGCGATAATCTTTCTCCCTCGAATTTTTTTAATCTTTTTTTTTATTTTAGTTTTTCACAACATTTACAATATGAGCCGCATACACAATATTGACTAACTATATCAATTCTTTTTTTATAAACACTAGTGCTGAAAAGATTTTGAATCTTTGATGTGGAGGGCAGGTAAAAAAAAAAATACTACTGAGTCGTTGACTTAGCTCCGTAAGAAAAATTCAAAAATAGATTTGACGATATGGTTGACTTAAAACTTTTTATCCATTTTGAGGTCGATTCTATTTTTTGGAATCATTTCGCCACGTTCTCTGTTCACACCCTTGTTTTCAGTTCTAAATACATCTGACGATATCGTTGTTGACTATTTACTACTATTATCCATTTTGAGGTTAATTCTCTTTTTTTGGAATCATTTTGCCACGATTTATGTTCACAGCCCTTGTTTTCAGTATTTTAAAGTTTATTTGCATAAGCATTTCAAAGAGACATAAACCAATCTTTTATCTATCATAATAAGAAGGAGACGAAATGTCTATGTTGCTAAACTGCTTTTGATTTCAAAAGTCGGTTATCATAAGGTGCTGGATCTTTTGGTACTGATCGCACAGCAAATGCGATTGTTCTTTTGTCTCTTATGGTATGGAATCTCAAAAATATCTCCATTTTAAATCATCGAATTCCTTTTCGCGCAAGTTTTTATACGAATTGTTCGATCATTGTGATGTTTAACACTCTCCTTACAAATGTTTACTATTCTCTCCGCGCTATTGCTTTAAAAAACGTTCAATCTAATTACGAATTACGAAGGAAATGTTGCTTCCCCTTTGAGATTGAGCACCATCCTGTTAGCCGATGTTGATGGAGAATTTGTGTATATGGTGGAAAAAGTGTCTGCAATTCTTCAGCTCGATGTTTCAAGACATGCGGCCATGGATAGCAACAAAACATTGTATGAAAGCTAAGAGAACACGCAAACACGACAAAACTAGCTTATCCACCGCGATAAAACACCAATTTACACCTCTTTGATGACTAACCTTTTTTATATAGAAAGTCAACCGTAGTTATCTCAAAGAGCGTGTGTAAGCAATCATTAGTTAACCTCTCACTCCGATCAGGGCCACTGCGATATACCGAAATCTGCTGACTGATAATTATGTCTGTAACATAGTCTTCGTTTGATGACCGATGAATTCAAAAATTGCTTTTTTTTCTATTCTTTTTATTATACCTCTATTAAGACACCAAAGATTCAAGTGAATACAACAGCAAGTAACAAGTTGTTGAAGATATCTGGACAGTTTTACAAAATGGCATAAACCATAACACGTATTTTGTAAGTGGAATACCTTTCGGGTTACTCACAGATCAATAAGATAAGCCCAATGATCCCTAAGTGTTCGTTATTCAATAATAGTTATCAGATGTATTTGTTTAATCAGTGCAGGATTTACTGTCTCTGCACTGCTATGTGGGAGAGAGAAATAGAGGACCTCTTCAACATGTTCAAACAACCACTTGTGAAATTCTTGTTGGTGGTGTACAGTTTGCACTGAGCAAGTCCAAGCCTCGTAACATTGCACACTATTTCTAACAATTTTCCAAGCCTTTTAACGTTGTACACTATTTCTAACAGTTATTAATGGATTCTTGTCATCTTTCATACATATTAGAAGATATTATAATTTGTGTATGTATTTTCTTCAGTTTTGAAAGATGTGGGCTATGACTTGAAACTTTTTTTTTGTTTTTTTGTTTTTTTTATTTTGCTTACAGTTGTAATATTTTACGCTATAATCTTGTTATTTCGGATAAATCAGCGGCGTAGTAAAATATCACTTTCTATAGTAAAACAAGAAAAGATTTTTAAACTAGGAAAATCACTTGCAAAATTGACAAGTTTAATGGTATTTTGAACTAAGTGTCCTTATTCTTTTTAAAAGGGGAAAATTGAGAAAATTATCCTCCCTTTTTCTAAGCAATAGGAGTAGTACCGAGCAAATTGTTGTTATCATTTAACTTCTAAATTCGCTTCCTTCTTATTTGGTTCATGTCTTGTGGTAATAGTGTATGTCCAAAGACACTTGGTGATTTACTGTTGTATGTCTTTGAACAAATCTATAGGAATTTGGAGGTGGGGGCTTCTAGCCGCTGTTGAAAAGTTTTAAAAAATTCACCAAAGAGAATTAGTGAAACTGTCCAAGAATGTATTACTTTCTTTAATCCTTCTTTATGCATACGATCCACGTGAGATGGAACTTAGAATTCAAAGAAGGAAGTTTTGTTGTTGTTGTTGTTGTTTTTTGGTGTTTGTTTTTTTTTTGTTTTTTTTTTTTTGTGGGGGGGGTTTAACATGTATTTCATATGATATTGATATTTCCTATTAAAAGGCTGTTGATATTACATGTATTGGAATAAGCTATCAATTAAGTAACCGGGACATAGCGTTTCGCAACACACTTCATTTGACATATTCTTTTCATTTTCAGGTCGTATCACAACTATTTACGGATAACAAGGATTCTAAAGTTCCTTGGAGAGTTGGTCATGAGCAATACAAGCGCCATTTGTGGAATTTGTGTTAGAGGAGGCGATGGAACACGAAACATTAGTAAACACTTCTGGAAAGTTTGTTAGGTATTGTTAGAGACTATTCAAAAGCGATGAGGACCGGAAGCAACTTAGAGAATATATACGCAAGATGGAAACGGGATACAATTCCCCGGATGATGGACAAGTGATAAAGAATTAGGGTCTAGTGGCAAAGTGGAAAAAATGATTAAAAAGTCCTTGCAAAATCCGAGACTTGGATGAAGCTTCAAACAAGGAATGGGAAGAAAGGAGAAGAGAAATGAAGAGGAATTCACAGAAAGGGAAAGGAAGCCCAAGAAACTGCGACAAGTGAGGCGACGAAAAGACATTACTATGGAGATCGGTAATGATGATGAAGGTGGGCATGATGATACAGAGAAAACCGACCCGACTGGTGTATTCGAAAGTCCAAAAAGACGGAATTGAAGAAAGAATCGGAGGAAAATGAAACAGAAATGGAAATAGACAACACAAAGGAACAAACAACACAAAGACCAAAACTGTCAAATGGATACCAGCGATCCACAGCGACAACAGAATCCCCAAGAGCACCAGAATGACGCATAAATTGAGAGATGAATAAAAGATGTTAAAATGTTGATTTAGGAAATGATTCTTATCAATACAAATTTTTACAATAATTGTTCAGAGTCCACAATCATTTTCATGTGAGTTAGAAGCCGTGCATTTGTAAGATTGTAAACCATTTTGATCAATGGGTGGATATACATATACATCATGTCACTGAGATTTTCTTTCATTTGGAATAAATGGGTTTTCGTAATATATTATAATAACTTATATCAGCCTAGCCGATTTGAGACAATCATGTGTTTTATTATAGCTTCATCGTTAAAAAACTAGACGTTCGATATGTATACATGTACTTGGATACAGAGATAGAAAATAGAGGTACATTTTGAGCGATATGAATTATTACTGAGGCAGGAATAGGATTTAAAACAACAATACATCTGATAAAATGAAAGTATACTAGATTTTGTTGTTCTGATGTATACTTCATAAGCTTAGGAAGTTTGTTATGTATTACTCATTGCCGCGTACCGCAATACACAAAGGAGTGTTGCAAAGGGCTCCATGTGTCTGTAGAAACCAGATCTATTTTGAACGGAAGCCGGTAGACGCTAGAGCGCCCCTACCCCCCCCCCCCCCTTCCCATTGGTTTGGCAATCTCACTACATTAACTAGCGACCACAACTTACCGGTAGCTGGCGGAGACCATGTACATAACAAGTGCCATCACTTACATGTAATTTATCTGGCGGTCGTCACTTCATTATCCCCTCGCAGCTACATATTAGGTGGCGGAGGGGATATACATCACTGCCGTGCGTGTGTGTGTCTGGAACCTTGTGACAAGATAGAAGAAGGCGCATTCATCAGAGAATCATCAAACCTTCACAAATGTTGCCCATGGAGAGAGATGAACCCTATTGATTTTCAAGGTCAAAGGTCGAGATCACTATTGTCATTTTAATTGACCATTGTCAAAAATCCTTATGAACAAGATAGAAGAACCAGCATTGATCAGAATCGTCAACTTCCACAAATGTTGCCCATGGAGACGGGATGAACCCTATTGATGTCAAGGTTGTTACTGACTAAATTCTTGTGAAGAAGATAGAGGACACGGCATTCATCAGAGATCATCAAGTCTTCCACAACAAACCTCCACAAATGTTTTGCCATGAGAAGAGAGGTGAACCCTAATGACTTTCAAGATCAAAGGTCAAGATCACTATTGACAATTGCCTAAATCCTTGTGAACAAGATAGAAGAAACAGCATTCATCAGAATATTCAAACCTTTCACAATATTTGCTATGGAGAGGGGATGAATCCTATTGATTTTTCAAGGTCAAGGTCACTATTGACTAAAATTCTTGTGAGAAGATCAAAGACTCAATATACATCAGAAATCATCAAACTTCCACCAAATGTTGACAATGAGAGAGGATGAACCCTATTGATTTTCAAGATCAAAGGTCAAGGTTACTATTGACTATTGTTTAAAAATCTTGTGTTGCGAGGGGATGCTACGCTTGCGTTGCCTTGTTTAATTAATTTGTGGTCGCCGTGTAGTTTAACGGTCACCGTTTGATAAATCTATTGACTTATTTGTTAAAGTAGCATATCTGTATCTTTTGAATTTTATTACACTGATTTCTTTAAGGAAATAAATATATAAACGTAAAAATGTGAACCACGAAATCTGTCCGGTCAAATGTAACAACCACGAGAAATAAGCCTAAAAAAGACGACGTGTCTACAACGTGGCAGTTCTATAAATGGAAAAAGGAAAACGTTATAGTGACGCGATCTCCTTATAATATGGAGTAGAATTCAAAATCACGATTGAAATGTTTGTAGTAAAAAGCTTATAATCGACGCATTTCTGAACTGTGAATGCAAAAAATATATGATTAGATACTCATGACATGTTATTAAATACGTATACTATTGTTAACAAAGAGAATACATCGAAAATAATAATACAGTACTGCGCATGCTTACATCCCAGGCGACTTTGGTTATTTTTCATAATGTGGTATATTTATAAATAATTAGAAATAAGTGTTTGTTCTTGTGTACTTTTTACTTTAAATATATTTGAACTAGGAAAACGCCTGTATAAATGTAATGAAGACTGATAACTCATTCTCTATATTGTAAATAGTTAACATTTTTCTCTAAACGGATCGTCGCGTGCGTTTAGTAACTATATGCATTTTGATAATAATTTAGCATTCATATACCGGGGTATTTAATCATAAAGTAATTATAATTACTAAATAGAATTGATCATTTACATGTATTCATATTGAACTAAACATGGTAACAAAAGAAAGACCTGTAGGGAAGAGCAATTTCCGGAAATTAATTATACATGTATGTTTTTGCGGTTATTTTCTGTTGCACATAGATTTGAATTTTTCATATTTTAATTTTGAACCAATTCAATATCCACAATATTCAGCATGCACCTGTTTTGACATAAATTTTGGCTTTGATGTTCTTCAAACCAGGATTGCCCCATTATTGGGGTTTCCCCCATACTAGTATTTTGTAGCATGCAGGATTCCTATAGGGGCACTCCTATACCTTGGGGTCGAAACCAACAAAATTGAGAAAGTTTTTGAAAACCTGGTCAGACATTTTGTGCTCAGAATAACCCAGTCAGCTGCACCGCTAGCAGTATATGCTGTGATTGCTTTTTGCGGTGGTTCGAATCCGCCTCACTCTGGGTCTAGGTTTTCAGCACTTGTATAATATGATGC
Source organism: Ostrea lurida (assembly GCA_903981925.1). Taxonomy (NCBI): domain Eukaryota; kingdom Metazoa; phylum Mollusca; class Bivalvia; order Ostreida; family Ostreidae; genus Ostrea; species Ostrea lurida. Next base: position 9,267 of record CAJDSM010005043.1, read on the forward strand.
TATCCCTGAACCACATTGGTTCTTTGCACGTCGTAATCAAAGTGATTCCAATGACCAGTCCAAAGACTCTTGGATTCAAGTCTTAGATCAATGACTTGGTCCTTAATTAAAGAAAGCGAAATTTAAAATCAGCTGATTGCTGTTTGGCCCTGTAGAGCTTGGAACTAAACCTCCCTAACCCTGTGACTTGGACTAAGATCGAGAAAGGGCGGCAGCTCTCCTGACTAGTCGGCGGAAGTCCACTTTCTCATATACATGTAAATACAACAGCCAGACTACAGTTCTGTACTTTCCTCTAAATACACCGAGTGTGATAGAAAAAGCATTCGCGAGTGATTGTGTATGGGAAGTTTTCTTTCATTGCTTTCCTAACTTCATCTTCAAAGTGTATCATCCAGGATGAACAAAGAATGTCTGTTGCTGATCGCGTTCTTCAAACTGCAGACATTCGACTGTAATAAGTTGTCTCTGTTGTTGGGACATAATTCATATTATCAAATTTTTCAAATCTTTCTAGTCTTTATTTTTATGAAACGCATTTATAAACGAGCACTCGCAATAATGGATAAGGAAAAAAATTAGATCATGGCGTTATCAATTACCTCGTATGCTGAAAGTTTTATACGTGTATTGATAATAACAATGTTCGCATTATAAGGTACATATACTTACAATTAATCTTTAAAAATAGATCACACCGATGGAAAATGTACAATGTTGGGCATGTGGAAATAAACCAAACGGTTGAATCCTGTCAAGTCTGTCCGTCTGTCTGTGGCTAAAAACTTTAACCCTGATCATATCTTTTATACCATAAAAGGCAAACTTTTCATATTTGACATGCGTATTCCTTGTGGCAAGACCTATCCAATGTTACCAAAAGCTTTGACCTGTTGACCTTTACATCGATCAGATTTGTTGATCTTGTGACCTTGACATTTTACCCAGTTTTGAAAAATAAAATTCCAAAGCCAAAAAAAAAAAGCCTTTTAGCATTAGTCATATCTTTTACAACATAAAATGTACAGCTTTTATAATTGACATGTGTATTCCTCGTGGTAAGACCTTTACATCGATACCAAAAATCCTTGACCTGGTGACCATTACATTGAACTTTGACCTACTTTTAGAAAATTGTAATTTCAGCTCGGAAGAGGTACTGTTTTCATATTTGCCATATGCACTTCTTGTAAGACCTTACCATTGGTACCAGATTTCAAGTTTGACCTTGAAATTGACCTTTTAATAAAGGATGATAAAAAATTACTACATATGTCTTTAACAGTTCCACTTTATCGTAATCTGGGACATCAGTGTTTCACAAACGCATCTTGGTTTTTAAAGAACTTTAGAAACGGATACAGTTTAACAAGAATTCAAGATGGGATAAGTACTTCACCCCGATCTTGACGTAGTCAGTGTATATTTCATTTTCTTCATTGCATGGTCTTGGAGTCTGAGCAGGTCCACAATAAGAAATAAATATAAAGTGTACACTCTTAGTGTCCAAAATATCCTGTGTAAACATGACAACATCTGTCTATGTATACATGATGCAGCATTAGTAAATATAAAGAAGGTGGATGGTTCGTGATGGGAGGTGTTTGGGGATGCAATGACGATTGCCAGTCTGGTTATAACGTACTCCAGTATTGTGCCCTGCCTTTAGGCAAACAATGACGAACTGTTTGTTTCTTCAAGACGTTAGGGTAAGAATTGACTCCAACAACGTCAAACTGCAATACTTGTTTGGTTTGGTGGCAATAGAACATGATCCACGGGGACGGGGTTAATGGTTAAGGTCAGCCGGTCTTGACGACCTAAAGGAACAAAGGCATGAGATTAAGCGCTTAAGTACACATATTTGTTTGATTAAAGGTAATGTTGTGATAAGTTTACGCAATTTTCTACAACGAAAACCAGTTATCGCTGTGCGTATGAAGAGACTTGTCACAATTTTAAAAGGCTTCAGGACCGATTTAGAAGTCTTGACAAATATTTGACCACGACTGAAGATGAATTTTTCAAATTGTTATTGGCTACTAATGCGTTTAGAAATGTTTCACATAGTAAACTAAATTTGTCCCAGGGAATATGTTCCTACTAAAACCGTTNTCACATAGTAAACTAAATTTGTCCCAGGGAAAAAACCCAAAATATATGTTTCTACTAAAACCGCCACTTACATGTATAGGCATACATGTACATCACACCACCAACAGTATATCATTGAATCGAGCAACGCAGCGAGCTCATTAATGGCTGTCAATGAAATATAGTTTTCGTGTAAATGGCATTTTATTCTATATTTTTATCAAATTAAAAAAAAATATGATAATGAAGGTTGTTGTTCTCGCATAATATGAAATGCAATGACATTAAATGCAACAATATACACTGATGGTGTCATGCGTTTTGTTGGACCTGAGAACCAAATGTTGCCTAGCTTATATAGACCGCCGGCAACTTCAGTTTGGTCCTATGAAACATGATGTTGTCTGAGACCCAGTCGATGTGTTTTGTTATGCCCTTGTTTCACAATCCAAGAACAATTCGAATTTTCGTCGAATAACATCTCGATCAGTGGTAGATACATATTTTTCTCTGATTTTAAAATTACTTCAAAATTTTTGTTACACTGTACTTTTGTTCCAGTCATTTGATTTAATAACCTTTTTGATTACTAGTAGTCTTTGAAAATACTTACAAGTATTAGATGCCATTTTTGTCGCAGGCATAATCCTAGAAAGATTGATCAGATAATGAAGTTTGCCGAGTATTTGAATGCTATGACGCCAAAAGGCCCATGCTGGACAGCTGAGCAGTCAACATAGATTTTTCAGTGGACTGGGCGGTCCGAATATTGGATTTGCTGGACTTTTTATTTTATATACATGCAATATATTAGTTATATATTGGGAGAGATTTTCAAGGGTATAAGATGATGCATTCAATGAGGAATGTAATCATGCAATAATTCTATGGACCATAGAAATAGATACACTACATATTTCCAGAATGGGGTCAATCAGATTTGTGGATTCTCAAAACTCCGAAAGAGCTTATAGAAACTTCAAGTCACGGAGATTTTTCTAAAATTGACTGCATCAAAACGTATGATTTCTCCACACTTTGTATAACAATTCCTCGACGATAAATTAAAATCTAGGCTTTTCAGATAATTGATTTTTGAACAAAAACGGCACCCGATAAATAACAAGTTTCTGTCATTGGGAAACAAGTACATTTTGTCAGAAACCACTCTGATTGCCCACACAAGTACATGTACTCTGAAGTTAGATATTAAGAGCATGCTGGTTTATTATAGATAATATTTATGTAGTCTTTGGAGACCGATGTCTTCCAAACAATCTGTTGGTATTCCTATCACGAACCCGCCCGGGGGGGGGGGGGGGCACTAATTGTGCCCCCTTATTGACTTGTTTTTATATTCATACGAAGCAGAATTTGTTCAAAAAACTGTTACGGGATAAAAACAAAAACTTTCCGTGTCCTTCAACCTTACTTATAGGTATATGACGATGTCTTATCAATTAACAATCATAATTTTCACAATTATGTCCATTTGACATATCCTGACGAACTCGAAATAAAAGACACCACAGAATCTGACAGATGTGCTTCATATTTGGTATTTTTACTTAATATTGACTCTAATGGCAGACTGACACTACATTTATTATTATGATAAACGTGATGACTTTGCAATCGTCAACTTTCCTTTTCTATGTAGTAATGTACCACTATCGCCTGCTTATGGTGTGTATACATGTCTCTCAGAAGATTCGATACGCAAGGGCATGCCATGCGTACATGTATGATGATCCAACTACTAACCAAAAGTTGATGTTGCAGGGTTATAACGAATCTCGTTTAAAGTCATCGTTTCGCAAATTCTACGGTCGCTATAATGACCTTGTTTGCGATTACAAATTATCACTAAGTAATTGATGACTGATTTGTTTCATACCCTAAAAAATGTTAGACTGTCATTTTCGTACTAGATTTGACGACGGGTAACCCCGTTTACTCTGTTTTCCACTACGGCTCACGGCGGGTGTGACGGTCAGCAGAGGATGCTTACTCCTCCATGGCACCTGATCTGCCTTCGCTTTGTCGAGGTCCGTGTTGCCTACACTCGAATTTGTATGTGTTTTTTGGAACTATGATTTACGTTTAATACTTAGTTACTTCGCCATTCTATATACATAGATTTATCGACCGAGTATATGTATGTAAATCATTCACGGATAAATCTGCCAAGTCCATAAAGGCGGTTCATGCATCAATTCATACCCCCCCCCCAAAAAATCAAAAGGCCTCAAGGGCCTGAGAGTCGACTCGCACATGATAGCAACAAGAGACCTATGGACCACATCTCTCACCTGAACACTTTGCTCATTGAATATAGAGAAGAACAGCAGTTTGGATTTTCAATGTGCCACTATTCAGATGTATGGACTACAGCTAACCTCTGTTCATCTCCTAATACACATAAATTAACATTCACAATAAAAAAATAAGACAGACAAACCACATATGATAGGTTGGGGTCATGCATAGCTCGGGGTTCTTTTATCGTGTTCTCTTAAAATTTCTTGATACAATACACAAGAAAATATGTCAAAAGGGCAGGGTCAGTCCCCCATTGTGGCCACACCCTCCCCCAGGGAGCAATGATCTGAACAAAATTGAATCTACTTCATATCAGGAAACTATCAGGTAAATTTCTACCCTTCTGTTCATTGGTTCTCGAGAAGAACATTTTTTAAAATTGTCCCTATATATTTGCATGTAAAAATTTTGATTCCCTGATGTGGTCCCAACCCGTGGATCATGATTTAAACACACTTGAATCTTCCACATATAATCAGGGAAAGCTTTCATATAAATTTCAGCTTTTCCGGCCCAGTGGTTCTTGAAAAGATTTTAAAATGAAACCACCCTATTTTTGCATAATCGTGCCTTATCCCCCCTTTAAATGGGGGTCTGGTCTCTTCATTTGAACACATTTAGATTCCTTTCACCTAAGGAAAATGTACTAAGTTTGGTTGAAATTTGGCCAAATGAATCTGGAAAAAAGTCGAAAATGTGAAAAATTAACACAAGACAGACAAAAGGTGAGTAAGAAAGCCCACTTAATTCTTTGGTTCAGATGAGCTGAAAAAAGCTTTGGGAAACTTCATTTTTACACTTAGCACACTTCAAAATATATAGATATCCCTATAAAACAAAAATAAATTATTTCCCCGAAATTAAAAAAAATATTTTTTTTCACTTTGTAATATTTCTCATTTGTTATCCACCATTGACAATTATTAGTGATTTCGTATTATTACAAAATATGTTCTCTAATAGGACTGCAATATGTACTGGTATGGAATTGACTTTGGGCATGATTTAAACCTACACAAACCCGACTTCCGGAAGTTTGTAAACAATAAAACAGCTAACGCGTTTGCAAATGAGAACTTTTGACAGGTTTTCAACTTATTGTCTGAGTAAGAAAAAATATCTTAAACAATTATTGCCTTCAATTAGCCACCAGATCGTCATTTAGGTGGACCTACATTGAAATGGTTTGGAGAATACGATGTGGAACTGCGGGGAGACGTCATCTCCTTTCATAGAATGTGTTCATACGCCGTATGATACTAGGGCTGATATCCCACAGACTCTAAAGTAAACCTGTGCTGTTTTACAATCAATATGATATGTGTCTTATATTCGAAATATTTTTTTATTTCACCATGTTAGTAGAAAACGAATTTACATACATTACATTTACGACCAAGAGCACTCCCACAACTATATTTTCAGTTGCGTAGACAAATTCAAGTAGTGAAGAGGCAAATCCGCGGAATCAGCCTGATGGCAAGGAGTAGCTCGCTACGCGAGCCGACTCAAAAATCAAAGGACCATGCAATTGACCATTCTTGTGTAGCCTTACATTTCTCTCAGGCTGTTTTCAGCTGATTAGGACAGGTGAGAAAATTCACCTTGGGGGTGGGGGATGCAATTTTCTACAGGAAAAATCAGCTGGGGAAATTTTAATAAATTCCATTGGACATTTCTATAGAATATTTTCTTTTTTTTTTTTATTGTTGTTCCAAGATGATTTCTTGCCTCAATGGCTTCCGTAGTTTCCTTTTTTCAAGATTTCATCTCGTCAGGTGAGAGCTACGTGTAATTTAGAATGGTTTTGAAGTCTGCAGAAGATAGTGTATAAGAAGGCAGGAATGATGGGACCCATTTGCCCATTGGCAACATGTTACTACAACTACGGTTATGCGTTCTGCACTACAGTTTGTGGAAACAAACTGCATTTCATTCATCTGCGTTTTCTATAATATTCAGATGCCACTTGGTGCTTCTCAATCAATGCATATTTACTGCGAGGCGTTGCATTTATTACACAAGTGACACTTGTATTCTTGTTTCCTTCCGCCCGCCAACTTGGGGGTGCAGCAGGCAGAAGTGTTCTACACACTGTACATGTACGTATGTAAAGCTAGTTTGTCAGTCATGCTGATCACATACATGTAAGTGTACAGAGTTAGCGGTATATCTGATGTACAAAAACATTTTATTGAAAAAACGCAAGTACAAGAAAGTTTATTTTATTTCTTTTTATCCCATTTTTCTTGTTTTTATTTTTCATACATACTATTGTTCAAACTTGTTCTATTCATTTTTATCAGCTCAACATTTGTGCACAATAACTGTCAAAAATAAATAAATAATTTAATGAAATAAATTAATGATTACCAGCAATATCAGCAAACTGTCTCACACTCCATTAAAACGTTTTTTATATAAATTTGAAGTCACTTTAGGGTAGACCTAGGAAATGACTCTCCAATCTTTTAAAAACCAAATGCAAGCGCCTTTCTCGAAAGATCATATGTTTCAAGTAACTTTATAGCAATTTGATTAAAACAAAAATTAAATCAGATAGGTCATGGCAGTGCATGCATTTTGTTTTTGATTCTTGTTATTCCTATATCCTTAATATGCACAAATAGTAAAACAGAATTGAAAAGGATGCTTTAAGCAGACAAGTTGTACAGAATATCTTAATGTCTTGTCTTTCCTTTACGTTGCTGACTAGTTACTGTTGTAACTTCTCTCACTGAAACCAACACAATCCAACAGAATTCTCCTACCACAATGTAAAAGAATTGATCATTAAAATCACGATTATTTTGTTGTATTCAGTATCCAAAATAAACTCGTTCTGTTACTCATCTAGTTTGTTTCAGCAGTCTATCTATTTCCTGTTGGATTTGTTCCGCCGATAAAGTGGTATTGGGATCCTTTTGTTCAATAGCGTCTCTTTTTTCCGCGGGTTTATCTGAATCTTCCCGTTTGCCCTCACTGTTTGTTTTTAAAGATAATTCTTGCAATTCATTCATTAATTTGTCAAAGTCACCGGATTTCTCTGTTTCTTTAGTTCCCACATCCCTCGTCGCTTCTGATGTTTCAATGTTTCCCGATCCTCTTTTGACTTCGTCTTCTGAGTCATCTAAATCTTCATCAGCGTTTCTTATTTCAATGCCGTTACTGTCATCACTATCAAAGTCTATATCATTGGGATCGTCTTCACTTGTATCCAGATTTGAATCATTCTCCAGATCTTCGTCGTCTTGGTCCGTTATTTCTTCTTCTACTTCACGACGTTTTCTTTCATCATCTTGCTCGATATCATTATCTGAGTAGTTCTCCATATCACTCCTTCTTGACTGAACATTAACATCTACATCATCATCATCGTCGTCATCAATATCTACGCCGGCTGTTTCTCTCTTTTCTTCATTGCTGTCATCCTCATCATCATCGTTATCACCATCGTCATTATCATCATCATCCTGCATTTCTAAATCATCATCGTTGTCATCATCATCTTCTTCTCTCTTTTGTAAATCATCATCATCATGGTCGTCGTCGTCATCGTCTCTCTTTTGAAAATCATCATCATCAACATCCACATCATCATCATCTTCTCTCTTTTCTAATTCATCCTCGTTATAATCTCTTTTCTCATCCTTTTCATCGTCATCATCATCATCATCCTCATCATCGTCATCCCTGTCGTCAACATCATCACCATCATCCTCGTCGTCATCATCATCCCCGTCGTCATCATCATCCTCGTCACCATCATCATCGTCACCATCATCATCGTCGTCATCATCATCATCCTCTCTTTTTTCTTTGACAAATGAGCCATCGGTGCTATCATCATCATTATCGTCGTCGTCGTCATCATTATCATCACTAACTTGTCCGTCTGTATCATTATCATCATCGTCGTCCTCTCTTTTGTTGACATCTACATAGTCGTCCTCTCTTTTTTCAATCTCGTTTTCCGCATCCACATTGGAATTTTCATTAATATCCTCGTCATCAAAATTACGTTTTTCCAAGTCCTCATCCTCCTCAAAATCATAGTCCGAATTTCTGCGTTGTCTCTGAACTTGTAGCGTTTTGTCCACTTTACTTTCCTAAAATGAAATTGCATTATATTGATACTATTCTCATCAAAGTGTACATGTATATCGATACGTAAAATTGTACATGCGATATTTTATCATCTCTCAAGTCTCAAGCTGTAATCGAGAAACAAAATATCGATGATAATGATAGCTCAACGGGTTATATGTACACAGTCAACGGGAGAATGTTTATGAAGTTTATGCATGAGATAGCCATGGCCGTTTATTTCGGGTTTAAAAATTCCCCACGTGTATGATTTTAAGCATGGACACAAAATAGATATATATGTCACAACCCTCAATTAAAAAAGAAAAGACCCCATTTATCAATAAACATCAAAATTACGTTGTATGCCTGTGCTGTATAGAAAATTTAGGGGAAAAAAATATATTACGTTCTTTGGCTAGGTTAGGATGAATATTCTTGTGTATTTGCATGTTTCAGATATGAATTCTTTTGGCATACAAATACTGGGTGTCACAGATCAATTAAGCTTGTTTGTGTGCTAAGGTTATACATGTATAGTAAATCTACTGGGTTTTTTTTTTTTTTTGTTTTTTTTTTGTGTTTTTCTTAACTCGAGGTTACTAGTAAATCCATATTCATACCAAATCAGTGAAGGTCTCAGAGGACAATGGTTGCTTCTTTGGCTGTTTTCTATACACAATGGACACCCTTTTATCTTAGCTTAGACGTTACCCGTGGGGGGGTCCAGGAGTAGATGGGTAGGGTCACCCAGCACATCCCCCCTTGCGTGTTGTAGAGAGGCGATTGAATATAGGGCGGTCCTTCGGATGAGACTGGAAAAACCGAGGCTCTGTGTCACAGCAGGTGTGACACGATAAAGTCCCTCCCTGCTAAAAGGCCCTGAGTGCCGAGCATAGGCCTAACATTTGCAGCCCTTCACCGGCAGTGATGACGTCTCCATATGAGTGAAACATTCTCGAGTGGGACGTAAAACAATAATCAATCAACTAATCTACTGCTACAGGCAGATATACATTTGTACGTTTTTACTACAAAACGGTTCTTCAAGAAGTGGAGGAAACTTTTATATACCAAATCAAACTATACCTCCTTAAATTTCCCTCAATACAACATCCATACGTTAAGAAGGAAAATTCCTGCAACATGCACATCTTCAAGCTGTTTACTGAGGCCCTAGCTTTAAAACTATGAAAGGAATTAAAAGGGGGAAAAGCCATGCACCCACTTGTAGATATTTCCTCAAAATTGACCAAGTTCAACCTGTAATTTTCTCGAAAACAAAATCTTTGCCGCATACGTAATTTCAATACCCTCACAAACACTCTGTCGAATAAAATTTTAAAAGGTTCTCATTTAAAAGCTGTGGGAGATGCTGGCCGGACAAATGAAGTAATGTTCAAACAAAAGGGACTAAACTCCTGCAAGAGAGATCGAAATGGATCACTGTTCTACACTGATCCACAAAGAAGCTACATAGCAAGTTTCAGCTTGATTCGTGACAGAGAAATGATAATAGAAACAGAAAAATCCCAACGGACGAACGGACAGACATAGCTGTATCAAAATACGTCTCGTCTAAAAATCAGCGTGTATAAAATTAGTGAAGTTTCACATTCTACTGTCTTTATAATTTCTGTCGGAATTCCCCAAAACTGCACCGATCTGGATTTTACAAGGACTGCAACATATTCATAAGGGAATGGCTATAATTACAACTTCAAATGACATCAGAGGCAAAAATAATTTAAACTGAGAACTCTGGTTCTCCCATGGTCTACCATTCAGAAACCTTGAATTATCTCCCTTTGGCTAGCAACATAGATACCACAATGTATGTACGCAATATAGTTATACAGTAACCAATTTACAGTTGACAGTGGCGATGTCCTTGAGGAGGGATCAGAGAGTGGCGTATAATTATATGTTTGTAGATATGGGGACCGACGTGAACGGAGAGCTGTCAAAGCATCTTAAATACAATAGACATTTGATCCACTTATTCATTGAAAGCGGGACTTAACGCAATTGATGTAAAAAGTGCATTGTGTCATGCTTAATAATACAACGAGTGAAGCTCGGACGTGCCATAGTAAATAAATAAGTAAATCATATACTTGTACATACCGTTTGGCGATATTTATATACATGTACGTACATACCAAGGATAATCGAGCCAACTTATTCCCAATAGGATTATTTTAATGCATGGATGTTCGCGTTAGAGGGTCATTTAGTGGGAGGAACCGGAGGAAGCACACGTGTCCGAGCGGGCGAGCACCATAACCTTTCACATACAACCTCTGCCGATCAAGGGGATCAAACTCGGGTTGCAGTTGTAAAGTGAATTGAATAATATACTGTAACATTTTAACAAATCAGTATATATGTATAGAACAAAGGCAACGCCAACGTAGCATTATAACGCACGTCATAATTATTTCAGAAGATATATAGAGAAGGCAAATGAATATTATTCAAATCCATGCACTCAGTGAAAATTTAATATGATCCGGACAATGTTAAAACCACTAAGCGCATTGTGACCTTGACCAGTGACCTTGGCTAAAAGTTATGACATTTCAAGTTCCTTGAGTCCAGGGCAAAATTCTGTAAAATATTATTCCAATCCATGCACTCAGTAAAATGTTATGGTCCTGGCAGTGTTAAAACCATATGTGCTTTGTGACCTTCACCTTTAACCAATAACCTTGTCTCAGAGTCCTGACACTTTCTTGGGTCCAGACCAACAATTCTATGAAATAATTATTCAAATCCATTGACTCAGACAAAATTTATGGCCCGGACAGTGTTAAAACAGTACCATATGTGCCTTGCGACTTTCACCTCTGACCAATAACCTTGTTTCACGGTCATGGCACACTCAACAATTCTGTGAAATATGACTCAAATCCATGCACTCAGTGAAAAGATATGGGCCGAACAATATTAAAACCCATGTGTGCATTGTGACCTTGATCTTAGTCTCAAAGTCACAATGCACCCTTTGGTGGTCCAGGCCAACAATTCTTCCAATCCGTGCACTCAGTGAAAAGTTATGACCCGGTATGGCCCGCACAATGTTAAGACAATATCATATGTGCATAGCGACCTTGAATTTGACCAGTGAACTTGGCTCAAAGTTATTACACTTCCTTGGGTCCAGGGAAACAATTCTGTGAAAGAAAAATTTTAAAAGTGGTATTATATAAAAATGAGAAATATTTCTAGTGAACTTTACTGGACATGATAGTACTTGGGACATGCCAATGACCATTACATGCTTCGCTAAGTCCTCCGGTCACACTGAACGTAAGGACTGAGAAAGTATAGGTTAAAGGAGTTTTATCACGGATTCAACTCCAAACTTTTCTTAGATTAGGCCATATTACATTCTAATTTTAAGTCTAAACATCACAAGTTCATACTAAGGCAATTAAGAGCCGTAATAGTTGTAAATCGCTCTCAAGTTAGGGCTCGCAGTCAATTTTTCGTTAATGAGATAGCTGGGTCACGTGGTCACTGTCGCGTCATACTAGCGTCATAAGAATGCAATTCTTTAACAGATGACCGTAGGATTTCGTGAACAGCCTCTGAATTTACGTCAAAGTAAATCAACTCTAGAAAATGGAGAGAGGAAATTTATGATCTCCGATGAAATACCTTTAGTAATTGAACATTCGATACTTACATGTTGAACCTCTAGCAGTCAACTAATAACGAAAGAAAATACGCCACAGTGCGACGAGGAGCCTCTAACATAACATGAATCATGTTAATTTCCGCATAAGCACGAGATTTTGTATCTGAAGAGTTTAAGCAGACTCGAATTTCCCTATTGTAGAACTAGAAATAGTCGAAAGTTATAAAAAATAAAATTAAAAAATATAAAACTATCGTTTAATTTGGGGTACTACAGCAGTGCCCCGGTGATAATACGAATAAACGAATATAAGGTCATATACCCCATGCGTTACTTGTCAAGAATATGTTTGAGTGCCGTATTATTTTAGAGCTCTTGTTGTAAAAACAAAATGCGATTAATTGAAATTAAAATCCATAACATTGTTTTGCATGAAGTAAGATGATAACAAAAGTCGTCTGTTTACTGCAAAGAACGTGGAAATCAAGACTCCGTTTCAGGGAGCGTGCGACAATTGGAGTACCAGTTTTTGGTGAAATATGGTTTCAGCAAGAGGTAAAAACCAAAATTTTACAACAGATCGGAAACAATTTTTTCAATGCTTTTTGTTAATTGATAACAATAAAGTTAGAGTTAGAATTATTTTTGGGTGTAATTTGTATTATGAAACATGCAGTCACAAAATAGGTTTTTTATTTTTTTTGGTGTTTTTTTTTTTTTATTTCCTCATAAGATGTGTGAAAGAAAAGCATTTGCCTTTTGAGGGGATATTGACACTATCAAGTGGCACGCGCAGTTATATACATGTCTTCGTAAAACAAAATACGTGGCTGATTCACTTATGTTGATTATTAGCACGTGCAAAATTAACGGGCGCGTGTACATGCATATATGCTACTACGTGGAATAAGAATAATTCCGATAAAAAAATGATCTGGCTGTTTCTTAAGAATACTTTTGTAATTTAAATTATTCCAAATCATTGTAAAGTTATCAAAGCAAGCGACAATTCTCCCGAGTAAACCATACTGAAAGAG
>CAJDSM010005047.1:0-17009 GCA_903981925.1 Ostrea lurida
AAAACAGAGACGAGCTGTCACTAGGAGAGAGATCTGATTTAGAGTTAGATTTATTGATGCTGAAATACTTCATTATAGCTATTTGTAAGTGATTCGGGGAAGTTTGTCTAGTGTGGGGAGAAAATTTTATAGTGATAATGCATTTGATATGATATATGTTATAATTGTGTGTTTAAGTAGGTCTACAAACCACTACGTCATATACTCAGTGAAATTATTTCACTCTAGATCGCTACACATAGTAATGCATCTTAAAATTAAAAAAATTCAAAATATTTCACAATGTTTCAAAAAGAATATTCGGGCAAATTGAGGTCAGGACTAGTGTAATCAATCTAATTTTAGGTCCGAGAAAGTAACGCCGGTGTTTTAGAATTTTGTCTCTATGTACACACTACGCGAAAATTCACAGAATAACAAATGTTTAGGGTTCGGGGGCTATGAAGATTTATTCTCAGTGCTGGTGAAGGCCTCGGGATATATGTAAGACGCGACAAGCCGTGGGCAAACTCAACACTGAGTCTTAAGGCCCGCTCATGCGGAAGTAGCTGCTGTGAGACTGATGTAAGGTAGTGCGCATCATGATGCAGCTGTTAATACAGATGAGGATGGTAGCAGTGAGAACAGTTGTTTTCTGTCCATAGATACTAGCATTATGAGTTTCAAATGTGAGCTCTCGCGGGTTTTAGATGATATTTCACGATTGTTAGCTTTGTGTAATATCATGGGCAAATACTTAGAGGTAGGAAGTGCCAAAACACAGATTATTTGGGATACAAAAAAATTGCAAACTGTGATTTGCACAACTTCTTGCTCAGGGTCCGCTGGGGTCACAATATCATAGACGACTCAAGATATATTTCTGGCTTCTATCGAGAGTAGTTCTCATCTTGGTCAATACGTGGTTGTATATGTGGCTGGAGATAGCTAGGAACTGAACTCCTGGGTCTATTTTACGATACCATGTTGCACGCTCGCCACGAGCGACACATTCTTGCACAGGACTGGTATTGTGCTGAACATAAGAGAAGTATTTTTAACTTGGGGCCCTGCCGTTCTTGTGCTGCTTATGTGGTCCTGATATTTTAGGGCATTGAGAGAAAAAAAAATATTTCCGTATTCTATCTTAGTATTGTAATTTGCTTTAAGAGAGGATTTTCGCGACAGTTACTCGTGCGGGCGATGATTAGTTTGTTGAAACATATGGTTACTACCCGGACTTGTATCCTTTAGGTTTGCAAATACCTTTAGCTAGGTAGTCACAAACAGGAGGGAGTAGAGAAGGTGCTAAACGCGTGAAAGACCGGGGATCGAACCCAGGTCCCTCCTGCTCCTAGTCAGCGGTGCTCCTGACCAACTCGAGCATTTGGCCACTGAAGATCGTTCCGTGGCTCACCGCTACACACTTAATGACCCTCATATCCCCGCACCCCCAAAGTATCTAAACCAATAACGTCTATCTCTCATGCTATATGTACATCCGTTTAAACAACGATTAACTGGTTTAGATGTAGTGCTTGTGTCCACACGCCCCTATAGCCAGGGCGGACTTAAAGTAAGGGTTTTTAAAAAAGGTTGGGGGTGTAAAGCTATCAGTCAGCGGCGGGACTATAAGTACTCGAACTGTAAGAGCTTCCATGTATGAGCAGTATTGAGTTGGGGGGGAGGGGGCGGGGGGGGGGGTGTTTGTATCCTATCATATTTTATTTTGTGGCTAAATGTCACATTGGCCAGCACCCAAATTACTGTGTAATTAGCTTTGCATGTATAGTCATCTTCAAATTTGAATTGGCATTTTATAATTAGTGAAATGAATAGGTTGAAACCTTTTAAAACTCCCCAGAGCTTGTGCAAATGTGTGTTTTTGGGTGGTTGTTTTTTTTTTTTTTTTTTTTTAGATTTTTAAAGGGCAAAGGTTCAAGGGTTGTGTGTGTCTTATATTACAAAGGGACTGGACTCCGATTTTTTTGATTCAATAAGGCTTTTTCATTTTTGTTTTACAACATTGAAGACATAGGCTCGTTTAAAGTTTACTTCAAAATGTTGGACATTTTGTGAATGCAAGAATTAGAGTGATATTTTCGAGCCCATAACTCTTTGTTATGTAAACAAAGACTCAAATCTTTTTATCAATCGAGTGGATAAATGGGCTACAATATTTGTGGGTGGCGGTTATCGCGCTAATATTCTCACATGTATTCATGGTTGTTATTCAGGAAACTTATAATTTGGCAGAGTATCACCGGTTGTCCACCAAGGACTGCACCCCCAAATGTAGGCGTTGTAACCAGTGTTTATATTTGTCAGAAAACAAAATATGATTGTAACTTTTGTAAATTTTAATGGCATTTTGATGCTGCAACGTCACAAAATATGAACATTATACACACCAGGCAAGAATTTTGATTCATAAACAAGGGAAAAACAAAATTTTGGAGAAAGACGAAAAATCGTGGGTCAGTCCCTTTAAATGTATTGCACATGCATGCTCTTTATACATTTATGAATGCAGTTCATCATTGTGGTCGTTATTCCTTTTCAGAAATGTTCAGTCATGATCAACCTTTGTGCTGCATGGAACTGTGTTTTTGATACAAGTTAAACAAATTAAAATGGAGAACTATGAGAAACAAGGAAATGGAGTTCCTCCAGAACCGATTCTTCCAAACGAAAATAGATTAAATGATTTGACATTGAAAGTCATTGGAGGAGATATTCACTGTAACAAATCAAAAATGATGGAGAGCAGCGAGTTTTTTCGAGGAATGTTCGAGAGTGAGATGAAAGAGGCCAAATCAGACTGTGTCCAAATGCAAGAAATGGATGTTGAAACCTTGTCAGCTGTTGTAGACTTTTGTATGACAGGCAGGATAGAAATTTCCTCAGATAATGTTTACAGTGTGGCAGAACTAGCTTGTAAATATCAGGTATGTACTAAGGATTAATTAATGTAATATTATCATTAAATGATTTATAAAGTGTACATTCTCAGTTTAATATTATGGTAATTATTTAAAGATTTTTTTTAATGAGAGTGGGATCAGTGATTATTTTTCAAGATATTAAGGGCAAGAAATTCTTTTCTTTTGATAAAAAAGTTCAAGTTTTAACTGAACAATGATAACTCAAAATCATGCACTTCATTTTGCCAATGAAAATTTGGCACCAGAATGATTTCTTCACCAGTAAAGTCTTATTTCTAGGTGCCAAGACTGATTTCAATGTGCAGCTTCTTTCTTCGGGTGAGAAAAGTTTCATTTACATTTTTTTCTTTTCGCAAAACAAAAAAAAATTAGTTCCAGTATCGTTATCATTCACAGCCAAATGTCTGGAGTAGTATTGCATGTATTTTTGTGCCCCTTGAATCTTCGATTATATTTCTATGCCCAGACTAATTTGTCTCGACGATTATCACAATCGTCGGAGTTGTCTTAAAAATTGGTACATTTCGCCAACTAGAAATATACTGATCTCCCTAGGACTCGCCTATAAGTCGGACATAGATTTTTTGATCAATTGCCAATATACTCCCAAAAATCTGACTTATAGGCGAATATATATGGTATATTTTGTTAATTACATCTATTACTGCATCATAATCATTTATTCCACAGGATTCAATGACTGCCGAAAACTGTTTGTCTACAATGTTTTTTGCCGAGACATTCTTCCTGAAAGAGGCATATAACAAATGCAAAATCTACGTCCTCTGGAATTTTATGAATTTGATCCACACAGAAGAATTTTTAGAAATGGAAGCATGTCATTTGAAGACTATCATTGACAATCCACAGTTAAATGTAAGATGCGAGTTAGAAACTCTAAAAGCAGTTCTGCGCTGGATTAACCACCGAAGGACAGAAAGAATTGGTTTACTACCAGAGATCCTCCAGGAGACCAAGCTGTTAGATTTCTGTTGTGATGCTGACCTTGATTTTGTGAAGAACTGTACAGATATCATAGAAAACTGTGGTGGTGAATTTTTATCAAAGTTGAATGTGGTCCAAAATTGTGAAAGGGTATAAGTTCTTTTAATTCAATGTTTTAAAACATTTTGATGGTGTGGTTCTTAATGCATGTTTTCAGAAGTAGTGTACATGTAGATACAATACAGCTCAGGTGGATTTTTGAATGCCCACTGGTTCATCCACTTGGAATCATTTCCACAGTGGGCTTTATGAGTGGATATTTATCCAAGTTTTATACAATGATATATATATATATATATACAACCAACTATGTTCCGTAGATATTTTAAAGTCCACTCTAAGAATAGCCCACTGATGCTAGTGGACAAATTAATTTCCACCTGAGTCATACTACAGCACAGCTCAGGTGGATTGTTCAATTTTGAACGCCCATTTTTCACCAGTGGGCTGGCCACTTAGAATCACAGTGAGCAAAAGGAGTGGACATTTATCTTGAGTTTTATACAGTTATATATATGACCCACTGACTTGATTCCATAGAAATTTAAAGCCCATACCCCACTCAAAAATAGCCCAACCGATGCCAGTGGGCAAATTAATTTCCACCTGTCAGTGAGTCGTACTGTCAGTGTGAATTCATTATAAGTGTGTTCAAACTTTGTACTATACATGTAAATTATTCTTTGATTTCAGTACTTTGCAAAATTAATGTGCTTAAGATGTCATTCCAGAAAATGCGTTGCATACCCTATCAGCTGATTTCTGTGGGTGACTATGTGGAGGATGATGATGATGATGATGATGAGAACAAAATGAAGCCCCACCGTGGACATCTTGTGTCCTATGATGTTGATACAGGTCAAACGATGCCCTACACAGAAACTCCCAAGGGATGTTTAGCTTCCCATGATGTGTTGATGGAAAAAAAGGGATACAAAGCATGTGTTCAAGGTTTGTGTTTAATGTTTTGCTTTTGTATGTAAACTGATAATTAATATATTTATGAAGGACTGTGTGCATGCACAAAGTTTTCGACATTTATCTAAATATTTATCATATTTTTATCTCCTATATGTACAGTTCTTGTATGATTTCCGAAATAGGTTCACATTATATACTGTAGTTGTATTGCCATATTTATTTAATAGTACATGTGTGTATCAGCCTAGTTAGCTCAGTGGTTTGATCACCTAGCTGTTACATGTAACTTGTAAAGCTTGCTGCAATAACTTAATAGTGTCCATATATATATAGCCACTTGGCAATGTAATACATAGGAGCTGATTAGTTACCTTGTACTTGCCACAAGTAGGTACGCCACTTGGCAATGTAATACATAGGAGCTGATTAGTTACCTTTTACTTGCCACAAGTAAGTACACCAAAATATTCTAACTCTAAAACAAACCCGGCCTTGAGATTATAAGATTTTACCATACTCATACTCATACTCAAACTCATACTTTTTGCTGATATATTTGTCCATATGTAGCCATGTTCGTTTTGAGCATGACTCTCAGTAAGCTCTGAAGCATATATTCAAAATATATTGAGCATATACTCCTTTTGAATATGAAAATAATTTCATCAAAGTTTTAAAGCAACTTAGAGCATGGAGTTTGAGTTTGGGTATGAATTTTTTATAACCTCCAGACATGGTAATACACCCAAAGGATTTTTATGCCCCCGCCATAAAATGGCCGCGGGGGCATATAGTGTTACCCTGTTCCGTCAATTCCGTCTTTCCGTTATCATTTGGTTTCCATTCATTATCTCTGCACAGTTCACACATTCTCAACTCAAATTTGATAATATGGATACATCAGCAGGAATATACAGGTCAAGTTCGAAGTTGGTCATGGTCCATAATTTTTGACCGAGTTAGCTCTCTGAACTTAGAAAAAAATCAGAAATTTTTCGTTTCCGTTCATTATCTCTGCAACGGTTGCTCACATCAACTCAGATTTAATATTGGATACGTCACAGGAATAATCAGGTCAAGTTCGAAGTTGGTCATGGTCCGATGATTTTTGACAGGGTAGCCTCTTGAACTTAGAAAAGACAGAATTTTTCGTTCTGTTCATTACTCTGCAACGGTTGCACACATTCAACTCAAATATGATATTACTACATTATTGAATTCTAGATGAGGTTGACCTCTTGATTTATCAACCCGGGAAATGTGATATTCACCGAGGCCACGGCCGAGGTGAATATCACATTCTCCGGGTTATAAATCAAGAGGTCAACCGATTTCAGAATTCAATAATTGTTTTATTAAATATTCCAAAATTTCATTAATATGCATAATACAAAAGAGCGTTCAGTAGAAAATATCAACAAATTTTATTTAACCAAACCAGATTTGCGAATGATATCCGTGCCTGCGTCAGAATCTGTTAGTCCATGTCTCAGAGATACAAAAGTATTTTTTTAAACAGCTCTCCGTTATTAATTTGTCTTGGCCTCGGAATAAATTCGTCCGTTAGCTCCTGAAAGGCTTCATTCCAGGGTTTTTCTTTCAAAAAAGTTTCTGAACGTTCTAATGGCGGTTTCCGTTGCTCTCCTATGTTTTTTTGCATAATTTTTATACATATCCTCCCTAATTGATTTATGTCGCAAATCGCCTACATTCTTGTTCGTCCGCCATATTATTTTAAACGTCGTTCAGCGCTTGGTTTTTTCCCTACTTCTATTTTTAGGTCCACGCCTGGTATGTGTTCTAGTTTTAAGCTCCACGCCGAATTTGTCATTTATTTTAGTTCCACGCCGAATTTGTCAGTATTGTTTACCTCCGAGGTTCTATTTATAATGACTTTGAGTTTTATCAACATTCAACGCCTGTAGTTTCATCCATCAAATTCTTGGGATTTTGGGAGTATTTAATAAATAGATATGTCACGAAATATGGAGGTCAAGTTCGAAGTTGGTTGTGTCTGATGATTTTTGATCGAGTTAGCCCTCTTGAACTTAGAAAAAACCAGAAATTTTCCATTTCTGTTCGTTATCTCTGCAACAGTTGCACACATTCAACTCAAATGTGATATATGGATACATCACAGGAATATGCAGGTCAAGTTCGAATTTGGTCATGGTCCGATGATTTTTGACAGAGTTGCCCTCTTGACTTAGAAAAAACCCAGAAATTCCGTTTCTGTTAATTATCTTTGCAACGGTTGCTCACATTTAACTCAAATTTGATATATGGAAATGCCAACAGTTCATGCATTTGAAAAACTTTCAATTTCACCTTACAAATTTCCTTCATTAGACCTTCACTGTAGTGGGTAGTCGTGTCGCACCGACACATCTAGTTTGTATAAACAAGGTAGGATGCAAGTGAATTGTACCTAAAATGTCACCAAAAATTATTTAGATTTTTGAGTTTGTGACAATTTCATATTTTTTATTTCATTATTATTATCAAAAATTTCTGTTTCAATTTCCGCTTCAAGCACTCGCTCATACGCCCTTTTTCCTCTGATATATCACTATCTGATTCATCCTCCCTCTCATATTCTCTATCACATCTCTATCATTCTCTATTTCAAAATTACCATTGCAACCGTAATTTTTTTTTTATCTTTGCCTTCTTGTAGCCATCAAATCCGTGTGGATCTGGGTTATAATAGATCCTCAGTACCCCGTGCTGGTTGAAGGAGGAGACTAAATGGGGGCAGTCCTTCAGACGAGACCATAAAAACTGAGGCCCTCGTATCACAGCAGGTGTGGCACGATAAAGATCCCTCCCTGCTCAAAGCTCAAAGGCCATAAGCACCGAGCATAGGCCCAAATTTTGCAGCCCTTCACTGGCAATGACGACATCTTCATATGAGTGAAAAATTCTCAAGCGGGATGTTAAACATTCAATCAATCTTGTAGCCATTGAGTATCGTGTATTAGGGCACGGCCATGTTGTTAGCAATGAAGCATTTACTCGACTAATACAATGACTCCAAAATCAATTTTGCCAAACTGGCCAACTTGTACATAAAACAATTCGTTCGACTGTAAATTTGGTCACCTTGGGTGAACAGGCAACTGTTAATTTCCATCCCTGAGAAAGATGTCCAAAAAAAAAGAGGAAAGCCATGATCGTTTTATTCCAAGTGAAACTAGGAATTCCCATGGGTAGACAGATAATGCATTTTAGTTCAAACTTATTACACAACACAGAAAGTTTATCCCTTGCTTGTCATAAGAAGCGACTAAATGGGAATGTCCTTTGGATGAAACTGCAAAAACCGAGGCCTTGTTTCACAGCAGGTGTGGCACGATAAAGATCCTTCCCTGCTGAAAAGCCATAAGCACCGAGCATAAGCCTAAATTTTGCAGCCCTTCACCGGCAATGGCGACGTCTCTATATGAGTGAAAAATTCTCAAGCTGTACTTTAATCAATCATTTGTCATTTTTAAATAAGTATTTAGATACCGGTAGATAGATTATTAAATTGAAAGTAGAAAGTTTGGCATTGTGGCTATAAAGTCAGGTCTAGTAAAAATCATTTGAAGTAGCTTGACTGGGCTTGTGCTAAAAAAAGTAAAATTCCAAGTTCCGACCCTGATTACTGTAAAGGGGGAAATATTTGCGTGGGTTTTATTTTCACTATATTCACGACTACATTGACGATCGCGAAAATAAAACCATCACGAAGTGCTGTTTAATGTATTTGGGGGTATGAATCTAATTCAGTCTCTTTACTTTCCTCGAAATTGAAATCATCACGAAATACCGAAAGATAAAAATTGCGAAGTTTAAGCCCTGCAAAATTTAAGCCCTTTACAGAATATAGGATACAGAACCAGTGAGTCATTTTAATGGATGAGTAATAAAATGCTTACAGAATGTAACTGTGTTTACTCTAGGAAATATTCAAGAGGAAGAAGCACTTGTAAATCTTTAATGATAATAATTGCACAGGAATAAAACTTAGTTATGTTCTACTAGTTGCACATTTTACAATATGTATTTTGAAATATGGCACTTTCAGGAGAGAAAATATTTGTGAGTGGAGGAGAAAATACACTGGGCAAAAACACTTGGATGATGACTGTGTGGTGTTATAGTTCCCTTGAGAAATCCTGGAGTGAGGTAGCCAAGCTAAAGACGCCCAGGAGACATCACGCCATGTGCACTCTGGGGGAATCGTCGCTGCTGCTGATGGGCGGATTCGGTCGATACAGATATCGCCTCGACTCTGTGGAGGAATGGAATTGTCAAACTAGTAAATTATATCCTCATATAATATATTTTAAAGATATCTTGAATTATGATTAAATTAGCTGTTGTGACTTTGTAAGATCAGAGTTTGGCTGTATAATTTGATTAATACCTGTGTATTCAATATCTGTTCACAACAGAGCTATAAAATATTTTGAGTTATCAGAAGTAATTTTTGCTTTTAAGTAAAGGGCAACACCAAACATTAGGAAATAAGTAGAAAATTGTAAATTATCAAACTTCTTCATGGAGCCTCAAAAACATTTGTCAATGAATATAATATACTGTAAAGGGGGAAATATTTGCATGGGTTTATTCAGGGTAATATTGACGATCGCAAACAATAACGAATTACGATCACAAAAACCNATATTGACGATCGCAAACAATAACGAATTACAATCACAAAAACAAAACCACTGTTTAAAGTATTTGGAGTATGAATTCACCTATTCGAAGGGGTTTATCCACGAAATTTAAACCATCGTGAAATATCAAATGATAAAAATTAAAACCCTTTATAGTATTCATAGTGTACATATTAAAGTAACAAATTATGACCTTTGGGGCTTAGTGGTCCAAAGTGAACACATTGGACTAAAAACTTCAGTTGATATACCTTCCTGAGAGTAGTATAATCTAACCTATATCATGTAAGCATCCTCATACATTTATGTTACATTTACATGTATATATTTTGCCATACATTGCATCAAAATTTGTTCAAATGATGTCTGTCATGTGTCTAAACATTATGTCAATATTAAATATAAAATAGGATAGTGTATCATAACATTTTAGGGTATTCCATATCAAGTGGAGAGTTTTAAGTGACTGCCAGAACACCGTTTTATTCTGAATTTACACACTGCATTCCCAAGATTTCAAAGCTTTGAAAGAAATGGGACCTAGAAAGTAAACGAGCTTGGCAGAGTTTGCCGTGTTTGGAAAGTTCACTGGGACACCACATGGTAAACTTTCACACATTAAGTCCTTATTTTCTCACATTTTCATTCGAAATATTTGTGTTCTAATACGGGGAATAGAAATTTCTACACTATGTAGATGCCCCACCCCTGATTCCTCTTCCCAGGCTTATATCTAATGCTAGTTCACATACATGTAGTCTAGCCAGTTTTACCTTGTAAACTGAGGTACATGCATCTGTTTTTGTTTAGGCTCTGATACATTTAAAGTGTAAGAACCTGTCATTTGTTCTTAAGTTTCTCCTGCTTAAATCGACCAAACCAGAAATTCATAAAGCTAGCAAATTGAAAGACATGTTTAAAATCCAGGTAAAAATGGTGTTCCAAACAATAACCTGAAACTCTCCTCCTAAGATACATGGCATTACATGACCTAATTTTATGACTCACTTGTATTCTCTAGATCTACTGTTTTGCAGAAAAATGGTATAACAGAGCTCCATTGCCCGAGAGGATGGTTAACATCAGTGCCTGTCGGTGTAAGGAGAAAGCGTTTGTGACCAGGAATAAATGCATAACCAATCTGTTCTCATATTGTCCTCAATCAGATCAGT
Source organism: Ostrea lurida (assembly GCA_903981925.1). Classification (NCBI taxonomy): domain Eukaryota; kingdom Metazoa; phylum Mollusca; class Bivalvia; order Ostreida; family Ostreidae; genus Ostrea; species Ostrea lurida. The sequence continues at coordinate 10,690 of CAJDSM010005047.1, forward strand.
GGACTAGCCTCCCTCTTCCATGCAGCATATTTGGAGATCTGGATTTCGGTTCCAATAGGATTTGGATGATACCTGATAACGAACTACTTTATATAGGATTAGGCAATGCCGATGTTGTCCTTAAATTCAACACCATTACAAATCGAAAAGTCAAATGTTCACTATTCAATGACAGCAAGGAAATTTCTGATTCATTAACGTATGATTTCTTTCAGTTGATTCCAAAGCATTTGAATGACACTGGTGACATTTTTCAGGCTTTGAAAAAAAAATTACACATACAGGGTAATCTTTGCAGAGATAAGTTGTGCTCATTTTTTGTTTGTTTTGTCAAGAATGAGGTTTTTGCTCTTCCTTATTTTCCAGACTAAATATCAAAGCCACGTACATGTACACATTCACTGCTGATACCAATGACCAATAAAGAAAATCATTTGATTGATTTTGTCCTTTTCTTCCATTTGGATGCAAACATTTATCTAATACTTGTAAAGATCATTTAGTTTGGACGAGCACAACAGGAAGTGGCGAAAGGATGGAGTTAATGAACAGTGATCAATCTCATTAGTCTCAGACAGAATACAAACAAGAGTTGGGCGAACACGGACCCCCTGGATGCACCAGAGGTAGGATCAGGTTCCTAGGAGGGTAGAACCTGCTTCAAATAAGCTTAAGCCTGATAAGAATCACATCGCTTATTATATTTTAGTGATGACACTCTACACTTTTATTCAACAAAGGGCTTTCTACATCGTAGAATTTGCGAAATGCTGACTTTAAACTTGACTGTTGAAACCCCCACAACAACAACGTGTTGTAAGTAGCCTGCCTCAATTCAAAAACTGATCATACACAGAACAAGTTATTGTGCATCGAATAAGTGGACAAAAAGCTCTCTGGAGCTTGTGTTGCATTTGCATACCGACTTTAAATAAATCTTATTCTATTCTATTCTACAACATATGCAGTTGTTTGCCAATACAGCCAGCCTTTGGGTCAAATGCTGTCTGAAGTGTTTCATGCCATATTGTTAGGCCGATTTTTTCTACCATGATTTTGACTATGAATTACTCTGTCGGATAGAAATAATGGGTTTATAGTATAAACTTTATACGGTGGAATATAAAATTGAGCTCAAAACGTCTCCAGGTCAATGGGGCATGCTTACTCCTCCTAGGGACTCTAGAGTATCCAGGGGTTTGTGTTTGGTCAACTTTTGTTTTGTATTTTGTTTGGGACTTACGAGATTGATCACTGTTCGTTGTCTTCACCCTTTCATTAGCCCATTTTCTGATTTGAGCGAAATTTATCACGCTTGATGTACATGTATGTAAATTATGTGAATGCAATTTTTGGTTCTGAACATAAAAGAAAATTCACACAAATGGAGTCTCCTTGATCTTTGCAGACGATTTGTATGGCAAAACATGCTGTAAATTACCTGAACTATCTTTCGTTCACTGGAGAAGAAGAATGTAAATATAGAGAATATCATTTATTTAAAGAAAATAAACCAAATACATGTAGTTTCATTGTAAAAACAGATTTTACACTCTGTATCACATTTCTTCTCCTGTGGAATTCATGCTAAGTCCATTGCTGGCTAGCCAATAGCACCAACCACTTCCCTACAAGCAATTATAGAAATAACATGTAAGGGTTATTTCACAGCTTGACGAGGGCGCGCTTTGCGCGCCCGAGGTAAGCGAGAATAACCCACTTGTCGCACGATACATTGTTTCTTTGATTGAACAAGATGACCACTGATGGGAGTAATCAATTGGCAGAGGCCTTTGCTGTCCTAAAAGTGTTCAATGTCAATTACATGTAGTTGTGCATAGTTCCATCATGGCTGAAAGGTTTAAATTGATGGACTTTTCTGAAATAGAAGCCCGTAGAAGCATAGGCGTAGCCAACTGTTTTTAACGGGGTAAACTTCTAAATAATGTACAAGCCAAAGAAGCAGGGGGGGGGGGGTATACAATACTGTTCTTTTTGAAAGGGGGGGGGGGTTCTAAATAATTGGACAAGGAATAAATTGAACAGATAGATAATTAAAATGCACATACACACTATCTCTTAAATTTTGAAGAAAAGTGGGAATGGTGGGCGCAAAACTTGCTAAACTTTCGACAAAGCATAATCAGAAGAAAAGCAATTGACAACAAATTGACAGAAGCAAAATTGACAAGAAATGATAAAGAAAAGTGTACTAGAACAGTGTCTCAGCAGACCAGCAAACTGGAGGATAATTCGTAAGGTATAGCCTTGAAGGGTTGAAATACTTGAACCACAAAGTGGGGGAGTAGGAGGGTAGGGAGTCGGGGAGGGCAAATCTCCCCCAGCGGCCTCCTGACGTCCATGTGAAATGTTTATTTTTTGTTCGTTGTCAAACCAATGTGGTTTTTTTTTTTAATGCTTCATGAAGCTAAATAGGTTTGTAGAACTTACAGTGAACTGTTACAACAGATGCTGATTAATCCAATTCCTTTAATCATTTGATCAATCATCACCTTCTATTCCGAAGGAACCGTGCCGACATCAGAAATTTTGCACGGGGATTTAAATGCTTACAAAGTGGAACCGTGCGACAACATATATATCTAATCGATATACAGCAATTTTCGTACTACATGAAATAAATGTTATTTACAATGGCATAAACTTAAAAACTTTGATTTACTGCAACAATAGCTCTCTAACACTTGCACGAAGTTCTTTTTCTAGAAATCATCTAGTACATGTACATGTATTTCTATTTTCGTAGAAGGATTAGAGCTATGCCTGAGGGAGATACTCGTTAATATTGAAATAAATTTCTAATTTTACCACTTCAATTATTTCCAAGCTAGTAACAAAGTATATAGCCACTGGGCTGTAGAGACCCTCGGGGACTAACACGACTGAGCAAAAATTGAAACTATGATTTACCAATGTGAACATTGAAGATTTGATTTACTAGAGCAGAATATTTAGAAGATTGATTTACTTTTGTGATAACTATTTTATTTACGGAAATTTTTAAAACTCCGATTTACTATGGCAAAACTTTTAAAACTTCGATTGGATATAGTGCTAACGATGAAACTGATTTAATGTGACAAAAGCATTGATTAACTTTGATGAGAACCGCTATTCATGTTGGTATTGAAAATTTGAACTTTAGTTCACCATGACAAAACCTCCCAGATAGTGCCCACAATGATAATGAAAGCGATAACTGTAAAAGCCTTCCTTTACTACTGTATGAAAAAACTTTATTTTCATTCGCTATGACATAAATTTTGCAGTAATTATGCAAAAACTTATTTCACATGGGAAACACACCAGCAGGCATGATTATGAAGCTCTTAGGACTAAGAAACGTCAAGAAATATACTTTATAGGACACTTCTTAAGTCTTAACTGCTGTTTTAACAAACGTATCCTAACTTAAGAAAGTTCTTAAGAATTATCTTAAACTTAGAAAAGCCTCCGACATATCTTAAGTCTATTTTAGGCAAAAATGGCCTCGCCAAATTTGTTGCTGGCTCGACGAAATCGTCATATCAGGTGTGGCAGAAGTATTTAAAAGGTGCCCACTACATCAGGGAAAAGTTCCTCAAAACAGCATGGTATGATTTAATTATGAAAGATATGATGATATATAATATTTATACATGTGAAAAAAGGTGGAAAATATGAAATTTGAATACAAAAACACGATTTCCAAAAATTTCTCTGCAGTAAGTATGAACAAAAAGTCCTGGGCGGATTCGAACTCGGGACCTGCAGTTTGCCAAACCAATGCTTAAACCAATGCTTACCTACTGAGCTATGAAGTTATACAATCGAATCGATCGAAACAAGATATTTCGCAAAACTATTTAAATCGCCATCTTGTGACGTTGTGTTATAAAAGAGCAAAAGCTTTAGTGTAGTGGGCTACCTTAAAGGACCATTGCTAATCCTCTTGATTACCTTGATGATGTTAGATATTTTCAAGACCCCTAATCAATTATTTCTGTGAACAGTTACATAATGAACTCCAACGTCCCTGCAGGTAATGGTTCAATTGTATGTAACTGGGAGTTTCGGGGCAGTTCTTGGTGATGTGCATAACATTTAAAGACCGAGTGTGTGCAAAATAGTGAGATTTACCCAACCACCACTTCTGACCGAAAACGGATTAAAGCATTCTGAAATACCACATGATGAGACAGTTGTTTTATCTTCATATTAATTCAGACTTGAAGCAATGGTTTCATCCCCTGATTTTAGTCTAGTTAAATATTTCAAATGAAAATCAAAGTCAGAATACTGAAAATTTTGAAAGTGCATGAACAACAATTGAACATAGTATTTGGGGCTCTGTACATGTACCTTTATTTATGGGTAGCCTTGGGCTATTTATTTAGACTAAGTCCCGACTGAGTACACGTCAATTTATAATCACAGACGACTAACCCTCCCCCCCCCCTTTTTTTATGTCTGTGTGTGAAAGTTGGGGTTTTGGCCCGAGGTTTTTATGCAACATTTAATGCTACGCCCTACTATTAGTTAAGTTGAATTGGCCAAAACAAATGCATGCATTTCGTTTAGGATTAAATCTTAAAAGCGTTGATTAACATTTTTACAACAAATGATCAAGATTCAAGAATTCTAATTGGTTGAATAAAACCCTGTTGAAATGGAATTTAAGAGCAATGAATATCATCTCGTCGAATTAAAATGATTTCCTAGAAATTTTGAATGGATATTAGCAGATTAAAACAAAATTGTTTGAATTATACATGTACCAGTATTTGATTTTCACTCTTCTTAAAAATTTCATTATGATAAAATAAATATTGCGTGTACATCATACGCAAAAGTGAGAACTATCTCATTCCTGGAAATGGTTTGAAGTCTGCGTATTTCTATGCCACAATGACTTAAGATACTCCTAAGACAGCTTTGATAAACTATAAACTGACGATCTCAAAATTTTCACATACATGTGAATGATTATCACAATAAACCATGTTGTTAGATTGAAGTGGAATTAGTTTCGATTTAAGTAGGCCAAGTTCTAATCAGAAAATATTCAGACTGAACTTTACTCTTTCGAGCGATTTAGTTTTGTTTTTTTTTTAGTTTTTTTTTTTTTTTTTTTTTTTATTTTTTTTTTTTTTTTTTTTTTTTTTTTTTTTTCATTCACTGCAATTAAAGTAAGTAACTATCCACATAGGGTATATGGTTCTGGAAGAGTGTCATAATTGTTCCCTGATCTTTGATCTCAGGGCTTCAAACAAAGACTTCGAGGGAAGAAATACTTACTCTGCATCGGACTCGCAAATAAATGTGAAAGAATGTTCGCAGGGTTCATCTGCCCATTTACCATGGTAACGGTCCCATAAGGCGACACAATTTGCACTTGTATATTGGTTTGGCTCACCCGGTGAAAAATCATTTATACGGATATGATCTTGGGTAGATGAGTATATCCAAATATCTTCTGATACCAAGTCAGATATGCCAATCCAATAGAAATGTCCCCCTGAAATTATCGCGTACATGTATATATTCAAAGTAAATATATCAAGCTTTTTGTACAATGTAAAAAGACGAAAATAACAGTGAACAATCTTGTAAATCTTAAATAGAATACAAAATAAGAGTTGATAAATGAGTTGAGCAAACACGAAACCCTGGATACACCATACGTGGGATCAGGTGCCCATAAGTAAGGATTCCCTGTCGATCGCTCAAGTAAACCTATTGTTCTTGATAGGTAAAACGAAGTAATCCGTAGTCAAAATCAACGTATAAATAACAGCTAAACAATTCTTATGAAACACGTCAGACAACATTTGACCCGATGCAAGGTTGTACTGTCAAATTACATGTAGATCGTTATGAAAGCCTGCCTTTACACGTGGCTCTTGAAACCCCTACAACAAATTATTTAAAAGTATCCTGCCTCGATTCAAAAACTGATCATTCGCAGAACAAGCTCTTGCGTATCAAATAATTTGAGACATAGATACATCATAGGCAGGTGATGCATGATGGAATGTTGCTTCATAAATATGGGAAGTTGATGGAGAAGCTGAAATCGTCCTTTTGTCATAAAGTTGAGTTGTTAGTTTGCCGTTAATGTCTATTTTTAATGAGATATTCAAGTACAAAGCAGACATGGAAGACTCTGTGGTGTCTTTTGTCTCTAGTTCACTGGGATATATCGAATAGACATATATGAATGGGGAATAATTATAATAGATAAAACGTCATTATTTAAAAATGGCAGATTAAAGGACACCGCTAGAGCTTTCTTCTCATGTAGAAGCTTTTGAATGAAT
>CAJDSM010005051.1:9191-22332 GCA_903981925.1 Ostrea lurida
AGCCCGGCTGATTCATTGAGAAGAAGTTTCGAAAATTGTTCAAAAGTTACAGACAGACGAACGACGGACAGACGGACAGACAGACGACGGACAAAAGGCGATCAAAAAGCTCACTTGAGCGTTCGGCTCAGGTGAGCCTAAAAATTGTTTCAACAAGTGTTTTGCAAAGTTTTTTTTTTTTTTTTTGGATATAGATCAAGCTGGTATTAGATCTGAAATAAATTTAATTTATAGATTATTTTCAAAAGCATTAATTGAAAATTCCAACAAAACACTTGACACACATCACTAAATATATTACATGAATAACAATTTAATCGAACTGTGTTGAAATCTGGAGTGTGTATCTATATGATATTCAAACTTGCTTTGCTTGCATCCATGGTTCATGAACAATGACATGTTTGACTTTTATCCTTTGACTAGTAGGTCTAGTGAGTTGCTTGTCATAATAGGAGAATAAATGAGGCAGTCCTTCGAAACGAGACCGCAAAAACGAGGTTCCCGTGTCACCGCAGGTGTTTGCATGATAAAATCCCGCCCTCTCCAAAGGCCAAGAGCGCCGAGCAATTTAAGGCCTAAATTTGCAAGCCTTCACCGGCAATGGTGACATCTCCATATGAGTGAAAAATTCTCAAACAGGATGTAAAACAATATAACAATTTAATCATAGTATTTTTTCATACATGTATAAAAATGAACTGATGGCATTTATTCCACACAAAGTGATAATACTGTTACTGTATATATATACATGTATATATGAAGCTGGATCCAGGGTGACAGATTCCCAATAAACAATATTATAAAAATATTGATGGAAGTTGGCACTTGATGTTTTTTTGAATAAATTTCTTCAAAATTGACAACAATAAATTTATACAATTGTTAAGAAATTGGTTAGATTCGAAAAAGGCCCATCATTTTTCAAATAGTGCACTACTGTATGTTATTGAAAGTCTAAATGGGCAAAACACCCCCCCCCCCCCCTCTTTAGTTTCCAAACTGAATGACGTACAACATATAATCTCTCCGAGTTGATAGAAAATCTGAGAGAACGGCCCTTTGGAAAAAGTGGCCTGTGCTATATGTCGCTGGCTATTGAGGTCTAGAATGAAGCCCAAGTGGGGCCCAGGGGCGAAGCCCCGCGAAGCTCTTGGGTTTAAGGATTTTTAAGTTCATTTTTAGGGGTTCATTTAGCTATAATTTCTTACATAGTTGTAATTTTTGGTCACCAAAGGGGGGGGGGGGGGGGGCCCTCTCTAAACCGCCTTTGGGGTTAATTAAACTCATCTCTGCTCTGACACAAAACGATTCGATAACATTGTCAAGCACCAATTAACAATTACAGCTCCACGACCCTTCCACGTAGCACAGTAAAACATAAAAGTTCTGTCAATGGCGATGTACAGGAATGTATCATTAATATTCACATCCATGACACTCACAACAACAAATGGAAAAAAAAAAACTGCCATCTATAGGCCTACGTCATCACTGGAGAACAAATATTTTCACACAATTTCTATCGTGATATATGCCTAAAAATATATTATTTTCTCTCATTTACGAAATAATCTCATATGATTTAAACATTCGACTGTCAATGTCTTATTTTTTTTTTAAATTCCCAATGAACTATTTGTAGCGCCGTAATGTTAACAATTTGCGTACGGTAATTCGGGTCATTGAGGTAAACAATTTAAGACGGAATTTCATTGGATAAATATGTGATAAAAAGAATCTCCTGTGGTTCGTGGTTTGAAGATGATTATTCCAATGAGTTGTTGTGTTTTCTATCCCCTCGCCAAGGCTCGGAGAATGAAAACACACAACTCATTGGATAAGTCATCATATCAAAACCATGGAGATCCTATATGTGGCATGCTCACCACTGTAAAGTATGTATTGTAAAACAATGGAAATATTAACGCTGTGCATTGTGACATCTTATTACGTGTAGGCCAATTTGGTTGTTGTTTGTTTGATTTTTTTTTTTTCGAACTTATATTACCAACAACAAAAATTCTTTTTTGTGTAAATTGAAAAGGAGGCGTAAAAAAAAATAAATTTAAAGCATGTTTGTTTCAGATACACACTTTTTTATTTTCTGGTAAAAAGTTATATTACCTCGATGTATCTAATTATCTAGTCTATATTCATAGGCCTAGTAGACTCCTTTTAGTTGACATTTTAACTCAAAGTTGGAGTTTATGTTCAAGACACATGTAGATACAGATATTCGATGATATCGTCAAACACAACATTTGATTATCGGAAAGTAACTTCTGGTGGACTTATGAAATCAAACAAATGTTAAGTGAAACAATGTCTTGTTGATACTCGCGATTATCATGATCAGTTGTTTATTTAAAATAGTTTGTTTCTTATGGATGTTTGATGGCTTAAACTTGCTGCCGAATCGTGTCGATACTCGAATCAAGACCAATGTTTCTTATGGGTTCCTCCTGGCTACATTCTTGTTGTCGATATCGATTCATTTATCGTTTTTGGCTTTTGGTGTTTGACAACTTTTGTTTTGCTTTTGGTTGTTTGACAACTTTAAATTGCTATTAATATCGCCATATCGAATCATGATTGTGTTTCTTACGTTCTTTCTTCCTCAACTTGCTATCGAATATGTCGACATCGACGATATATGTGTCGAAATAATTTTTTTTTCAAATCATGATCATGTTTGACATTGTCACGGGTAGTTTGACATCAACTTGCTTATCGATATCGACGATAATCTTGTCGATTCATCAACTTTGTTTTTGCTTTATGGTTGTTTGACAACTTAAAATTGCTATTTAATATCGCCAATATCGAAATCATTGATTGTGTTTCTTAACGTTTTTTTTTTTATTTCACTTGCTACGATATTGTTCGATATCGACGATTATTGTGTCGATATCGAATCTCCATGTCAGTTTTCACTTACGTAGTTTGAATCAATTGCCCACATATTCGATATCCGACGACTATCATGATGGCGATATCGAATCATGATCGTTATGGTTTTATTGGTAGTTTTGATTCGACTTGCTATCGATATCGTCGATCATCATAGTGAATCGTGTAGATATCTATTCATGATTGTATTTTTCAATGGCTGTTTGATGACTACAACCTGCTTACATAAATCGATATCGAATTGTGTTTCGGTGGTTGTTTGAAAGCTACAAATTGCTTACAATAACTTTGTATGTTTGATAACCGAATCACGACATGGCGCTCACGGGGTGTGTGACCGGTCAACAGGGGGATGCTTACTCCTCCTTTTGGCACCTGATTCCCCCTCTGGTGTGTAAAGGGTCCGTGTTTTGCCCAACTTCTTGTTTTTGTATTCTAATTTGGGGACTTATGAGATTGATCTCTGTTCTCTTATCTTTGCCTTTACACCGAATATCATGATTCATGTTATATAAGTTACAACCCACGAGAGAAAAGAAGGTCTTCAAATATATACAAACAGGAACTTATTGCGTTAAAAAAGTTTTGAATTCTTCGAATCTGCGATATTTCGGACTCCTTTTGTCCCATAGAAAACAATATGGTTGCTCTTTAATCGTTTCCGTCATATTGACAGATAATATGATTTGCCCATCTAAACCCCATTAAGCAAAAACTCATTCACAGCAGATTAGATAACCATATACGAAATATCTGATATCGAAATCGACGTCGTATACGATCGTAGCATGTCAAACACCATATTCTAAATTATTTTGAATGAACCATATTGATTTGTTCCCGAAAAGATAACCATTTATGATAGATAACACGTTTGCAAGTAGAGTTGTGCCGATAATACCGGATTCCGATATATGGCGATTCATTAATAAAAAATATCGTATCCGATACGTTTTTTTCAATACCGGTATTATCGGCGATGATTGTTCAGCCTAGGAATTTAAGTTCAGCTTGAGATTGCTCACATTAATGTTATGTTTTCGATATATTGGTTTGAAACATTTTCTTGTGATTGTTCTAAACACTTTAAGACAGTTTTTCTACCTTTCAATAGAGAAATGGAGTAAGCAAAACCAAGTCTTATTTCTTGTTTTTCATATTTTCTGCATAGAAAATCAATCTCATAGTCAATGATATAAGAGAAAAAGGTTGTTGAATTTTCTACTTTGAAATATTGCAATAATATCGCAGTACTTTTGAAAATATTGCAAATATATCGCGATACGAAAATTACACCGATACGCAGCCCTATTTACAAGAAATCAGATATCGACATGATATTGTCATGCTACTGTCGATATTGTCAACATAGACATTGAATTTGTTTTTCAAAAGACAAACATCTGTATGACAGATAATGGTTCGCAATAAGTCGATATCGGAATGACATTGTCACGTATTTCGATATCATTGATTTATCGATTTGTATTGATCTTGGACATGATTATATACATGCAAAGTTGACAATTGAAATATTTGTAACCAAGTCAAAAGTGTTTTATTTACATTTTTTTCCAAATTACACAATTGATAATTATGTCAGTTTTTTCCATCACAAAGAATAAACAGTGTACTTTAAGACAGTTTATGCTGTAAAAATATTGAATGTTTTTTTTGTTGCTCAAAACGTTAAGGTATAAGTACGCACTGTATGTTCCTAACCTGCATTTCCATCGGCCTATGGATTCTGTTGGGATATTTTTTTTCCCCACATAACCAGCATTTAAATTGATGTGCAACTAACAATTGACATGCTATTGAAATTTATTAATACATCATATATTTGAATTTTTATTAGCGGTATAAACGCAGTTTGCGAATCTTAACGCCGAGTCATATGGATTCATCCCAATCCTCTCCACTCCCTCTCGAGCTTCGCACCAACACCTCTCCCACAGGAGGAGGGGGGTTCGGACGATAGTGCGAGGTGAGCTTATTGTAGGGATACTCCCTCCTCTCCATCCATCCACTCAAAGAATACTGCTATAAGGATATTGAAGTTTATCTCCGAATATATTACTCTCATTGTTGCTTAGTTCTAACAATTATTTTTACCACTCTCTAACTTCAATCTGACATTAGTTTGCCATCAGTCCTAATAAAATAATAATATTATGGTGTTTCCGGCTTCCCGACCTGAATAATTTTATTATGATAATAGAGCATACTTGAAAAAATCTTAAATCGTTCCTGTGAAATTGTTGGAAATTCAATTAAAATTGTTCTTATAAAAATAAATGTTTTTACCTACCTACTACCTAGACTTTATTTATCCCCATTTAGACTGGTAATAGGAAAAACACATATCATTTTATTTGGCCTTACATACTAAAGTGCATGACGCATTCCTGAATCAGAGATGAAAATAGTTCTCTCTATTCTGTGTGAATAACCATGTGATGCCTCGTTTTAAGTTATAAAAAAATCAATAAACCTAATTATTTCGAGGCGCTCAAAACCATTAAATTTTAACCAGCTTCATCACAAATTCTCAAATAATAGATACATGGACTCAGATATCTTTACGTGCAGATGCGGACTGTCGACAAGGGACGCTAATACTCAGGACTTCTATACAACCTGATTCCTACATTAAAGTGTATCCAGAGGTCTTTGTGGTTGAGCCAAATATTCTGGTTTTGTATTACTATTATGGACTTACAGATTAATCGCCTGTCAGATCTTCAACTTATTCATTTAATAGATACTTGTTCATTCCTTCGCTACGGCCAAATAAAAAATATGTATGGTCCCAGTACCCGACCTTCCCTAAATAACTCTAAAACCGCTGGGCGAAATTCAACCAAACTTGGTACAAATCATCCCTGGGTGAATGGGATTCAAGTTTGTTCAATTGAAGGACCGGGTCCTTTCAAAGGGGAGATAATCACGAAAATACAAAAATAGGGTGGTGTCATTTAAAAATCTTCTCAAGAACCACTGAGCCAGAAAAGCTGAAATTTATATGAAAGGTTCCTGATATAGTAGAGATTCAAGTTATTTTCAAATCATGACCTTGGGGGGTACGGTGGGGCCACAGTAGAGGGAAAAAAGTTTTACGTGTGAATAATAGGGAAAATCTTTAAAAATCTTCTTCTCAAGAACCACTGGCCCAGAAGGGCTGAAATTTATATGAAAGCTTCTTGATGTATTGGAGATTTAAGTTTATTCAAATCATGACCATCAGGGGTATGGTGGGGTCACAATAGGGGATACAATTTTACACGTTAATATATAGGGAAAATCTTTAAAAATCTTCATCTCAAGAACCACTGGCCAGAAAAGCTAAATTAATTAATATTTATTAGTTAATATGAAGCTTGCTGATATAAGTGGAGATTCAAGTTTGTTTAAATCATCACCCCCGGGGGCAAGATGCGCCACATTAGGGATCAAAGTTTTACATTTGAATACAGTATATAGGAAAAATCTTTAAGAATCTTCTTCTCAAGAACCACTGGGCCAGAAGAAACAATATTTTCCCAAAAGCCTTTCTGATATAGAGTAGATGATCAGATATACCCCAGGGGGTAGGTTGGGGCCACAATAGGGTATCAAAATACCACGTGGGTCAATTTAAGGAAACGTACTAATCATCCTTTGGTGAAGGGGATTCTAGTTTGTTCAGATGAAGGGCCAGGCCACCATGAAAGGGGAGATAATCATGACATTGCAAAAATAGTGTGACATAGTCATTATATCTTGAACTATTTAAGATAGAGCTTTCATTATATGTTATGGGCTTATGGCAATATCTTTCATTTCATAACATGATGTATGACCTTGTGACTCTTAGTTTTACCCGAACAGCAAGTTAGTGTTGGTCATATGGGTGTTATGTGAATTCATTTTAGTGATGTTGTGATCCTTTTGGCAACAATATTATCCCTTCCCCGCCTCCCACACAAAAACTCCTGGTCCATGAATTTCAAAATTTGGGATAGAGAGCAGAATTTTAACGAATCTCGCTTTAAATTCATCAATTTCGCAAAATTCTACGGTCGCTGTAATGACCTTGTTTTGCGATTAAAATTATCACTTAAGTCATATGTTGACTGATTTGTTTCATACCCTTTGTTAGACTGTCATCATTTCGTGCTAGATTTGCGACGGGTAACCCCCGTCTTACTTTGTTTCGACTACGGGCTCACACTCGATTTTGTATGTCATTATTGAGCTCTGATTACGTTTAATACTTTGTTACTTCGCCATTTTATATATGCTTTCAATGATATCCTACCATCATGCAATGTAGTCTTACGCAAAGTGAAAATGCGAAGATAACGAACAGTGTTAAATATGTGTTAAGTCCCAAACAGAATGCGAGAACAATGAATCTGGGCAAACGACGACTCTGGATCACATAGAGGTGGGACTGGGTGCCCATGAACAATTACATATCCCCTCTTGACCAGTCACACCGTCTTGAGCACATTATCTTGATCAAGTAGAGCGGAGTAATCCATAGTAAAATAAGTGTATAAGGAACGGCTTACATATTACGAACACGTCAGGCAGCATTGAAGCACTTGGCAGGCCATCTGCACAAATCTTATTAACGCCAATGACAATTTGCGAAATGTTGCCTTTAAACGTGACTGTCGAAACGCCGCTGCACACTCTTTGTAAGTAGCTGCCTCGATTAAAAATTCACGATAGTGCAGAGCAACTCTTGGCGTATCGAATAAATTGAAAGTCATACCCACCATATTGTAGGTGTATGATAGGATTATCTCACATTAATATGGGACGTTGACAATGGAGAATGCTGAAATCATCATGTCAAGACCAAGTACAACATCGGATATCGATGATATCGACAATAACGTGACGATGTCCGTGTCTATATCGCTTTCTTACGAACTCATTATCTTCATTAAGATGTTTTCGTCTTTTGAAAACAAATTCAATGTCCATGACAATGATTCGACAATAGCATGACGATATCGTGTCGATATCGATTTCATGTACGAATCGTATTATCTATCATAAATGGTTATACTTTGCGGGAACAATGCAATACGGTTCATTAAATAATATAAGAATATGGGGTGTTTGGTAACTACATATGCTATCGATATCGTCGATATGCGACGATATCGTGTCGATATCGAATCAAGATCATTTTTCCTTATATGGGGTTTAATGGCTACATCTTGCTGTCGATATCGAATCGTTTTTGCCTATGGGCGTTTAATGGGCAAATCATATTATCTGTATATGCGAAACGATTAAAGAGCACCATATTGTTTTCTATGGGACATAAAGAGGGCGAAATATCGCAGATTCGAAGAATTCAAACTTTTTAACGCATAAGTATTTTTGTATTATGAATTGAACGACTTCTTTTTCTCGTCTTGGTTGTATAACTTATATCAACATAAATCATAATTCGGTATCAAAACGATTCATGTTATCGATAGCAAGTTGTACCTTTCAACAATCTCTGAAAACGACAATTCGTATTGATCATGTAGCAGGTTTGTCGTCATCAAACAGGAGAGGAAATAACAATCATGATTCGTATTCGACACGAATCGTTGATATCGACGTATCGATAGCAAGTTGAAGTCAAAACTACCATTACGATACACGATCATGATTCGATATCGACATGATAGTCGTCGATATCGACGAATATCGGTGGCAAGTTTGAAGTCAAGACTACCATTGAAAACGACCATGATTCGATATCAACACGATATTGACGATATCGATAGCAATTTAAAGCGCGTCAAACAGCCATATCGTCGATATCAACAGCATATAGTAGCAGGAGGCACACATAAGAAACCGTGGTCTTGATTCGATATCGACACGATATCGGCAGCAAGTTGTAGCCATCAACATCCCATAAGAAACAAAATTTTAAATAAACACGATCATCGATTCGATATCAATCGACATCGTCATTAACATTGTTTGATTGTCAGAGCCACCAGAGGTTAGATTTTGTCGATATCTTACGATAGTCATGTTGGTTGCCGATATCGGTCGATACCGAGTATCTACATCGTGTCTTGGACATAACTCGCTGAAATTGTCCCGTTTGTCATAAAGTTTAGTTTTTAGTTTCCCTGCAAAATATATACAGTGTATGTTCATAGATATCCCATTGGCAAAGCATATATGGATGACTCTGTGGTGTATTTTATTTCTAATTCGTCGTAGATACCATTCAAAGTTATGGCTATCTTATTTTTTTTGAAACGTAGGTCAAAGGTGAAGTCAGGACATCTATAAATTTTGCTATCAGTGGATATGGTTTATCATAAAGAATGCACATTTTCATGTGAAATGAAAAATCTCTATAGCTTGCTATTGAAAAGTTATGACAAAATGTTTAAGTTTTTGCAGACAAACAGACGACAGGCCAAAAAATACTGTAAACTTATTATGTTTCACGGTAATTTAATTTTTAGCGATGTTTGGCTATTTCCGCTAAATCAAGTAAACCGCCAAAAAGGGCATGCATTATGACGGAAAAGAGGGGAGTAACATCGCTAAACTAAATCCGCGTCATAATATTAGAAAATCAAAATTTCCAGTAAACAATATACACTTAAACTAACGATACGTTTTACAGTATGTCACCGAAATCAAATATTCCTGGGGTCGTAAATGTACGTAAATTATTCGACAGAAAGACGGGAAATACTGGTTTTTAAACGCAGTTTGATGCCTAATCGATTAAATCGGCCAATTTCAATTGATTGATTATTATTTTGTGTTTGTTTTACGTCCGTCGAGAATTTTTCACTGTATTGAGACGTCATCAATTGTATGTGTATAGTCTATGCTTCAGCGCTCAGGACCGTAGGCAGTGAGGGTTTTGGCATGCAAACGCCTAACGTGATATGGACATACATTTTTATGGTCATATCGAATACTCGTAATTTTGTATGTTTAAATTTCGAGCGTTTGGCTAAGGAGAAATCACTATTTTCACGTCTAAGGTTTAGAAGCGACCCTGGTACGAGCGAAGGTCGAACTACGACCTGCCGGTTGCGAAATAACGTTCTAACCATTGAGCTTTTAGACATCGTCAGAGACATTCTAGACATTTGGCGCAGATACGTAAACATATGGTCAGGGTGTCCATATTGATTATGCAGCATGCTACTTATTTCTTTGAAATCGTGGCTTCTTTTGATGTAAAGGCAAAGATAACGAACAGTTTATCAATCTCGTAAGTCACAAATGGGATACAAAAGCAAGAAATTGTTTTTCTGATCTATTTCCAGCTTTATTGAACCACATATATACATTCAGATGGTTGTACGAGAGACATTATTCGGATAATATGGAGACACTAATGATAATCTATTAATCTACTAACATACATTTTGCTCGTAAGGTCTTTTTTATTCATTCATAGGCGACTCGTTGGGTACCACAATGGATGCTCATTTTTTTGCACGAGACCGAGACATCAACACGTGTTCAAAAATTGTAAAAGGAGGATGGTGGTTTAAAGCTGTCACTATTCAACCTGAATGGCTTGTACCTGAAGGGAGACATTCACATTTGACAAATGGAGTAAATTGTGTACCACTGGCATGGGCAACCATATTCTCTCTGAAAACAACAGAAATGAAGATACGAAGACAATAAATGATGGACAAAATGTAGAATGTATGTTCAAAGTTCAAATAAACACTCTCATTGTATTATAAATTACTCAGGATATATCGGGATGCATGCTCTGTTTTGACTCTGTATACAGTCTTATTTCTTCTGTTTTTGCTTCAAGAACGACATTTACTAAAATACAAGATATTAACAAAACCTGAAGTTGAATTTAAAAGTGTATATACAGTGGGTGTGACCGGGTCAGCCGAAGATGCTTACTCCTCCATGGACACCTGATCCTGCCTTCGCTTTTGTCGAAGGTCCGTGTTGCCCTACACTCGATTTTGTATATGTTTTTTGGATTATGATTACGTTTGACACAATGTTAACTTCGCCTTTTTGTACAGTATATGTATCCTAAATTACTTCGTTTACCTTTAACTAGAGGGCTAAACGGCGGGTGTGATCGTCACAGGAATGCTTCCTCCTCCTAGGTACCTGACCCACCCCTGGTGTGTGTCATATATGCTACCTTCTGTATTTCTTATAAAACGTTTTGAGATAGCATCACTGTTATCTTCACCAGTTTTACGTCGTATTGGCACATTGAATTACAATGTCTTTTCAAAATATCGGGGTATCAGATTGTATTAGAAAGAGAAAATGGAATTTTCTCAAATTCGTTTCTTACAGAAAGTATTCAAATGCCCTAAAGGATTTCAAACGAATGAGTAGTTTTATACTGGTACTTTTCATCAATTACAATGTATTTCCATAGGTTCGAAAACTATTTTCTTTGAATATTTTAACGATATATACAACGTCGGTTAATTTGTAGAATATAGTCTCCTGTAAAATTAAAAGCCCGCTTCCCTTCAACAGTTTAACGGTACTCTGCATATGTTCTGCGTATAATAAATTTTTGAATTGAGGCAAACTACTTACAAACAAGTTAGTGTTGCAGAGGGATTCATCAGTCACGTGATAAAGCAGCATTTCGTAAATCCTTAGGTCGTATATACGATTTAGTGTGCCATATATGGCTTCCATTGGGTTAAATGTTGTTTGGTGTTTCCGTTTTTCTTACACTGATTTGACAACGGATACTCCGTTACCTGATCAAGACAAAGGGCTCATGGCAGGGCGTGACGAGTCGACAGGGAAGCTTACTCCTCCTAAGCACCTGATCCCACCTCTGGTGTTTAGGGGTCCGTGTTGCCCACTCTTGTTAGCTCACTGAGCCGAATGCTAAGTGAGCTTTTCTGATCGCTTTTTGTCCGTCGTCTGTCTGTCTGTCTGTTAACTTTTACACTCTAAAACGCTGGGCGAATTCAACCAAACTTGGTACAAATCATCCCTGGGGTGAATGGGATTCAAGTTTGTTCAATTTGAAGGACCGGGTCCTTTCAAAGGGGAGATAATCACGAAAATACAAAAATAGGGTGTGTCATTTAAAAATCTTCTCAAGACCACTGACCAGAAAAGCTGAAATTTATATGAAAGGTTCCTGATATAGTAGAGATTCAAGTATTTTCAAATCATGACCTTGGGGGGTACGGTGGGCCACAGTAGAGGGAAAATTTTACGTGTGAATAATAGAGGAAAATCTTTAAAAATCTTCTTCTCAAAGAACCACTGGCCCAGAAGGGCTGAAATTTATATGAAAGCTTCTTGATGTATTGGAGATTTAAGTTTATTCAAATCATGACAATCAGGGGTATGGTGGGTCACAATAGGGGATACAATTTTACCACGTTAAATATATAGGGAAAATCTCTTTAAAAATCTTCATCTCAAGAACCACTGGCCAGAAAAGCTAAATTAATTAATATTTATTAGTTAATATGAAAGCTTGCTGTGATATAAGATGGAGATTCAAGTTTGTTTAAATTCATCACCCCCGAGGGCAAGATGCGCCACAATTAGGGGATCAAAGTTTTACATTTGAATACAGTATATAGGAAAAATCTTTAAGAATCTTCTTCTCAAGAACCACTGGGCCAGAAGAAACAATATTTTCCCAAAAGCCTTTCTGATATAGAGTAGATGATCAGATATACCCCAGGGGGTAGGTTGGGGCCACAATAGGGATCAAAAACCACTGGGTCAATTTAAGGAAACGTACTAATCATCTTTGGTGAAGGGGATTCTAGTTTGTTCAGATGAAGGCCAGGCCACCATGAAAGGGAGAGATATCATGACATTGCAAAAATAGTGTGACATAGTCATTATATCTTGAACTATTTAAGATAGAGCTTCCTTATATGTTAGGCTTATGGCAATATCTTCATTTCATAACATGATGTATGACTTGTGACTCTTAGTTTTACCCGAACAGCAAGTTAGTGTTGGTCATATGGGTGTTATGTGAATTCATTTTAGTGATGTTGTGTATCCTTTTGGCAACAATATGGGGTGAAAATTTTCAAAGGAGTAAATGTTGATGTGAAACTCTTTTTGAAATCCCCACTGCTGAACCAGTCCAAGGTAACTCAGGTGAGCGATGTTACCCATGGGCCTCTTGTTTTTATTATTCTATTTGGGACTTACGAGATTGATCACTGTTCGTTATTTTGCCTTTTACATCTGTCGA
>CAJDSM010005053.1:0-15173 GCA_903981925.1 Ostrea lurida
TCCATGCATATAATGTGGCATCAGTGTGCATGTACATAATTTTACATGTTGTTCTGTTTGATAGTTCATTCTATCTGATGAGAATGGTCTTGTAATTGTTATTTATTGCCTTTCCATTCCCTCATAAATTATGTCAGCACTCAACTTTGGCTTCATAACGAACTCCTGAAAGTAGATTTAGAAGCCGTAAAATCCGGTGGAGGGGGATTTAGGGGCTTTGCTCCCTGGATACCCGCTTAGGATTCAACCAAGATTTCCCGTCTATAAAAGTCCTCTCTTTCAACAAATCCCCCCTTTCCGACAAATATCGAATCCTCCACTGCTTAATGCTAGTTTAGTCTAGGTTTATTCTAGTTTAACGACGGAGAAATCAATTGTACTATTGCTGGTAAAAGTAACTTGCAGTTTTGCAAGTTATAAAATTATAAGTCGTATGAAGTCAAAATGTGTTTCCTGGAGCAATATCAAGCAATTGGATTTGTTGAGAACACGTTTCAATGTTATTGTTTTAAATCTAATTATGTTTCGTCAGTTATGATCAAACTCAAACGTTGGAAACCCGAAACATACCGATTTTATGTTTTACCAATTTTGATGCATCAGAGACACATTTCAACAAATTATATCTCGTCAGTGATGTTCATACCGAAATGTTGGAAATCGGAAACGTAACTAAATATTTGAAGATCATAAAATGGAGCGTCAAAGGCTGAAGCCAAATACCTCGAAGGATCAGAACTCTGCATGTCTGAAGGACATAATCCTTATATTTTCAATATACATTTCTAACTTTACCACTGCAACTAAATATAAATCCGTATTTTCAAGCTATTAACAAAATCACTTGGCAACAGAGATACTCGATGATCACAGTTCGCCAGCAAAGGCCTCGATCCAAAAGTTATGATGTAAAGGCAAAGATAACGAAATGTGATCAATCTCATAAGTCTTAAATAGAATACAAAAACAAGAGTTGTGCAAATACGGACCCCTGGACACACCAGAGGTGGGATCAGGTGCCTAGGAGGAGTAAGCATCCCCTATTGACCGGTCACAACTGCTGTGAGCTCATGGTCTTGATCAGGTACACGGAACAACCCATAGTCAAATCAGTGTGTGGAAAACGGCTTATCAATGGCTATGAAACACATCAGATAGCATTTGACTCAGTGGTAGGTCATATTGGTAAACTAAATTGTTATAACGACCATAAAATTTACGAATTGCTGCCTTTAAACGTGACTGTTTAGACCCTTGCAACAACAACCTGTCTGTAAGCAACCTGCCTCGAGTTAATAACTGATCATACGCAGAACAATTTATTGCGTATCGATTTAGTTGAGAGACATACACACCATATGCAGCTGATGGTGGAATATTGCTACATAAATATGGTAAGTTGACGATGAAGAAGATGAAATCGTCCCGTTTGTCATAAACCAATTTTGATGCACCAGATGTGCATTTCAACAAATTATGTCTCTGCAGTAATGATCTAACCGTAATGTTGGAATTCTAAAACATGTAGTTAAATAAATTTAAGAGCTGGAAAATGGAGTGTCAAAGACAGGAGCCAAATAAGTCGAAGAATCAGAGCTATGTCTGAGAGAGATAATCCTTAATTTTGATATAAATTTCTAACTTTACCAAATATATGTCCGTGTTTACAAGCTAGTAACGACTCTCAGGGACTAACGACTAACAATTCACCAGGAGAGTCCTCAATCAAGGGTAACAATGTACCAATTTTGATGCACAGTGTTAGAGCATATTTCTAATGTGTGGTATGGTTGGAAATGTCATATTATTTTAAAGAAAATGATTTTCATATTCTGTAGAAGAACATCTGAATAAATGAAATGTAATTACGTTTAAATTCCTATCCTATCAGATATGCAGTAAGTAATACTTACTTCATATTGTATATCGGCCTTCTTTCCACAAATGAACCGTATGGCGTGTTTTCCTCACGGTGCCCAATCTGAAGGCTTTGATGCTGAATCATTGATGTTTTCTGAATCGGAAATTGGACTGAATGGTAACTGAAAGGTGACTGGATTGTACATTTTAGTTTTAATTGGAAGGTCTTATTTCTTCCTGTCATATTGATTAACACATTTTCTACTTCGCCAATTTAATTTGCACGTTTTAGACTTTAGTTTAGCCCCAAGACCATGGTTTTAAGGTAAAAAAAATACGACAACAAATTAAGTTTCTTGGTAAAAGAACTCTGTCTACAATATCTATAAATACATTGAACGCACTATTTCTCGACAGTCTCCTGTTCAGTTTTCACATTTAATGTTCAAATCCTCGTGTTTGTAAGGCCTTACATAAAAATAAGGATGCGGTATCACGTTCGTTTTATTTCATTTTTGATATATTCCAGTAAAGTATATATATAAGACGCCAAAGAATCATACATTATAGATTTAATCAAACACATATATCAATTCCAAAATACTCAATACTACGACAACGGGACAATTTCACTTCACTCATGTTCCACCATTACCTACATCTAGTGTTTGTGTATCCTTACTTATTCGATACCCAAGAGCTTGTTCTGAGTATGATAACTTTTTGAGTCAAGACAGATTGGTTACAAAGTAGTTCTTGTTGCAACATTTTCTACAGTCACGTTCAAAGTCTGCATTTTGGAAATTGTACGGTTCTATGACATGTTACTTTGCCCATGCAACTTGCCATAGGGTAAAATGCCGTCTGACCTGTTTTTAAATCCCTTTGCGTTATCAAGACAATGGACTATCAGCAGGCGAGACCGGCCAACCCGAGATGCTTACGTCCCCTTGACACCTGATCCCGCCTCTTATGTAACGAGTATGATAATGAGTACGGACCGTGTTTGTATAATGCATGTTTTGAATTATGATTGGGACTCACGAGATTGGTCGATGCTTGTTATCGTTCAGTATTACTTCGCTCAATGTTAGCTGAACAACTGTAGATCTCTGAGAAAATATCTTAGCAGATCAGAAAGCCATATATCCGACCCAACCGGAAGGACCGAATAATAAAAAAAAGTTGCAAATCTGTATGATTTTGTAAACAGTTTCTATCTTTTCTATTCCTATACCCGTAGTCGTATACTTCAGGTTTAGAATTCATGATGCAAGTACCTACGACTGGGGACTAGCTTATATATACTGTAATTTAATAATCCGTTTAATGTGTTTTTCAAAACACGATATATTCTAAACAAGAGATCCATGGGCCACATCGCTCATCTGAGCAATTTGCTTAAAAAAGAATAGAAATTTGGGATTTACAATATGTCGCTATTCAAAGATGATTATAGTTACCCTCTGTCATCTTCCAATATCCATACATGAACATTCATCAATATAAAAAAAAACACACCAAAAAACAGAGGACCATGTATGATAGGTTCGAATACCTAGCGCCATTTTATGATGTTATTTTGTTCTCTTAAAATTGTCATGAAACAATGAACAAAAAATATGGTTGGAGGGTTGGGATCTCAAAAGTTTTCAATGATAATAAATAATGTTTAAAAAGGATTTCAAATTCACTAGAAGTTCTTTAGAGTTTTTTAGAATCCACTGTGATTCCAGTCTACATGCAACCCCGGAGAGTATGATCTAAACACACTTGAATCAGGAAGCTTTCAGATAAAAACCCACTCTTTTGTTCGAATGACTCTTGAGAAGAAACCTCTTGAAGGTTTTCATTTCATATTTGTATTAAAAACTTATATTACTTATTGTGGTCCCATCCTACCCCCGGGAATCATAAAGTTGAGTAGTTAGTTTGCCGGTAATGTTAATGTTCAATAAAATATCCAAGTACGAAGCAGACATGGAAGACTCTGTGGTGTCCTTTATTTCTAGTTTGTTGGGATATATTGAATCGACATATGAATGAAAATCATTATTATTGATAGATAAAACATCGTCAATATATCGAAATGTTGAATTGAAGGCCACCGCTAGAGATTTCTTCTTTTCATGTAGAAGCTTTTGAATGAATTCTGCATCATAAGAATATAAAAATAGGTCAGCTAATAGGGGAGCACAATTAATGCTCATTGGAATTTCAACAGACTGTTGGAAGATAATCTCATGGATATTTCAACAGACGTTGAAACTCTGATTTGCCAATCAAACTCACAAAATATTTTCCATAATGAAGGAAAACCTCCAGCATGCATTCAATATCAACTTCAGCTACTTTGTGTCTAGAATCGGGTGGAGTATTAACAAAATAATTTATTGACATGATCTGATCACTAACATAAGAACTATTTCATTTTTCCATTTTTGGTTAAAAGAATCAACTGCATAATTACAAAGCTGTCTTTAATCTCTATGTGCGATGCTGAAAGTCGTCTTGAAAGTCATAATGTCTGCGTATTAGAATCAGTTTTTAATCCGAGCACATCTCTACATAACAGGTTTTGTGCCAGGCTTTCAACAGTATCACGTTTATAAGGCAGCACTTCGTAAAATTCTCAGTCGTCATAACAAATTACCTTTATCATATCAATGCAATCCTATCATATGATCACAATTTGTCTATTGTTGTTTCTATCAGCCCATTTTAAACTTTTACCCTATGATCTCATGACTACGGAATACTGTTCCGTCCTACCTGAACTCTATCAATGACAGAGATTATGTTTCACTGCGGATTTCACCTGTGTAACAGAGTACTCCTCCTAGCATCTTATCCCACCTCTTGTGTCCACGGGTCCGTGATTGTCCCAACTCCTGTTTTGATTTATTAGACTTGCGAGTATTGAGCGAGGTCTATATCTTTCTTACATGTTGATGTTTTAATGGAAACAGTTCTGGATTTTCAATTCCATTTAGATGATCTTTAGATTTTGTAGAATCCTACCATCATGATACACCAC
Organism: Ostrea lurida; assembly: GCA_903981925.1. Taxonomy (NCBI): domain Eukaryota; kingdom Metazoa; phylum Mollusca; class Bivalvia; order Ostreida; family Ostreidae; genus Ostrea; species Ostrea lurida. The sequence goes on from CAJDSM010005053.1 coordinate 4,898, forward strand.
TTCATGGCATATGTTATTTTCACACATACTCTTACAGATTGCTCCTTAACATTGATTTGTATTGTTTATGCTGTGTTGACAACAACAGACAAATTTTGAAGAATAAATCTGAATTAAGTCCAAAATGGGCATGTTGAAAAAAACTAACATGGGTGACACTTGATAGTCCTGGTAGATACCCAAGCATCCCCTTGCGACAATGATAAAGTCTATATACGAGTAAAAAAAATCCGAAGCGGAACGTAAAACAATATATAATCAATCAATTTAAGTTAGGTCAATGTTGAATGCAAGGCTACAAAATCAAAGATTTGATACCAATACAACATTCCAAATATGAAAAGTATTCCTTTTATATTTTGAAGTATATGACGAAATTTAATTATTTTCTTTCAATTTCGTAAGCTAGGCCAACGGTCATTCTCAATGTCCAAAGGTCGACGAATCTGGGATCAACTGAAAGGTATTCTGATCAGAAATGTACATGCTAAGCATGAACATATATCTTACGATTTATGTGATTATTGTCTAAAATGTGTCAGAGGTCAAAGTTAATGTAACCATATTAAAAAAAAAAAAAAAAAAAACTTTGTGTACGAGGATCACTTTTGACATAAGGAATATAAATATTGTACTTCTTATGCTATTAAGCATTTGAGCAAAGTTAATTTTTGTTCTGCCATAGAGCGATAAACAGACAGAATGACAGGTCAAAAATAAACATCACAAAAAATGATGCAAACAGATTTATTTCTGATTAAACAATCATACATGAAATAAACATATATCAAATGCATATAATTCCAGCACCCTTCGTTACAAATGTTCAGATTAGATAAAATAAATTTTGACAATAATTCACACAGCAATGAATCCGAAAACGTGACGTAACAATACGCGCATGAAAAGGAATAACGTAATGTACGGGACTATTCATCTTTTTATTTTTTAAAAGTTAATACAGTGAACAAATTGGAATTATAAGAATAAAACATTATTTTCGAAGGATTTATTGATGTGTAAATTTTGGAGACTTTATTCACAAACTCAACACGAAAGTGCTTAAATTTGCATTTTTATATAGCTATTGAGTAAAATGTATAAAAAATTGTTTAATCCTGTGATATAAGACAGGACTTGTTGAATGACATATCATGGGTATAAAATTACCACAAATATACATATCATGATTAGTGACATTTTATATGATACCATGGAATAAAAAATACGGTATTCTTATATGTAAGAAGCACAATGATAAAAAATAATTCAAACTATTTAGAAATAGTAACATTGTCTATGGCAGAAGGCTTGAAAGTCAGTGAACGCTTGCCTAAACGCTTAAATTTCTCATGATTCCTCGTTTATTTTAAAAATAAGTTTGTTGAAATTAAAAAAAAACCAAAAACATTTAACAAAATTTAAAGTCTCAAAAAGAAAAAGAAAAGAACTCTAGACATCATTTCTATGAGTCCGATTCTAAGATCAAGTAGTTTTGATTTTTAAAGGAGATAGAAGTATCAAGTTGTGTAATTATGATGTATGGATATTAAGGTAGATACCGTTAGATATGTTGTGGTTTATCTACCGAGTGAAACCCAAAGCACTACGAAACATTTGTACGCAAACCACCCAGTCAATCTTATCTTAGGGCAAATTAAATTATACTTTGTCTAAATGAATAATATAATTTCATTATCTTTGCATTTGGTTGATAAAAGCCGATCAGCATAATTGAGTAAGTTTACACGACAAGCCATCGATAATTAGAATTCGTTTGTTTACGTAGTCAGTGGGTACTAATAAACTATACCAGTGGCGGCGATTTAGAAACACAGATATTCTCATATAGGGGCATGGAGACAAGAATGTTGAATCCCTTTATTAGGATAGACCTTAAGTAAGAGTGATTATAGGCAATATGAAAAAAAAAACAAGAAAGGCAGCTAAAGTAGTCGGAATCCCTTCGCTAAATTCTGACAAAGTTTTGTTGTTTTTAGGTAAGAATAAACCGTGTGACTTTCTTATTTGTAAAGTAATTTATTTATTAATTGATGTTTAAGCTTCATTTTATTATTTGTAAATAAAAAAAGTATTTGATTCCATTGAGTCAAGACCCTTTGACTTTCTCTTAGGGAAATATCAAATAAGGACAAACCGTACAAATCATATACGTTCTTATGATATAATCTTTGTCGATCCATTATACTATTTGTGCAACTCAATCTACCAGCTATGTCATCACAGCCTACTACGCCTACCAGCTCTATGGTACTAACCTTTGACAAATCTTGAACAAAATTGACTGTTGCAAACGCGTGGAGAGTTATAAAGCCGATATATTTAGACCTTTTTAACGACAACTACAGCGGCATTTTACGCAATCAATAAATCTCAATTTGCACTGTATGTAGTGGTTCTTTTTTTTTTTTTTTTTTTTTATTAAATTTCAAGTGCTACCAAAGTAAAGTTTACCTCTCTAATAAGGTATTATGCATATAGTGATACACTTTCATTTGTACGGAAATATTTATTGGAACTTCGTTTTCAATTTTGATTTAGCCATGTTACGATCGATATTCACCCTTCGTGGGCCTGTTCCTTAAACGTCTGATTATAATTACAAAAATGTAAAGTATAATTATGTATCTAGCTAAACTATATAACATTTATATCTGTGATATTTACTTTATGCTTAATATTGACTCTAATGGGAGACTGACAGCTACTTTACATGACGAGCGTGATGACTTTAGCTTTGATATCGTCAATTTGCCTTTTCTATTTAGTACTGTACCACTATCACCTGTTTATGGTGTGTTTGGCTCCCAGTTGATTTGGTATACCAAGAACATGTCATGCGTATGTGACCTTCTATAGGAAGGCCAACTATTAACAAACAAGTTGATGTTGCAGCCCAGTTACAACAAATCTCGTTTAAAGTCCTCGTTTTTCAAATTCTACGGTAGCTATAATTACCTTGCTTGCGATTACAGATTATTACTACGTCATGTGTTGGTTGATTTGTTTCATATCCTTTGTTACACTGTCATTTTCGTATTAGATTTGACGACGGGTAATCCCGTTTACTTAGTTTCGTCTAAGGGATCACTACGGATGTGACCGGTCAGCAGAGAATGCTTACTCCTCCATTTCATTGATCCTGCCTTCGCTTTGGTCGGAGGTCCGTATTGTCTTACACTTTGATTTTGGGGGACTATGATAACGTTTAACACATTGTTTACTTCGACAATGTATATCGTATATACTCGCATATAGATCGACCCGTGTATAAATCGCGAACCAGTAATACGAACTTTTTGGGGAAAAATGAAGAATTTAACATTGACACTCATATAAATCGGACTGGATTTTCTTCAATTTGTCCGCCATCTGAAATTCTATTTTCTAGCAAAATTGTGGTTTTTTTCAATCTTCGTCCCTCCACAGTGAATTTTTCTCAATGTAGTATAACACAAGCCCATGCGCCACACGCTCACCTGAGCACTGTTTCACTAAGAGCAATAGTAGCAAATTTAATCCCTATTGTGGCCACCCAACCCACCAAGTAGGATGACAATTAATCTAACAAACTTAAATCTACTCCATTTTAGGAAACTTTCAGGTAAATATCCACTCGTCTGTTCAATGAAGAGGATTTTAAAAGAATTTCCCATATAATTTGCATGTTATAAATTTATTCCTTATTGTGGCCCACATACCCCTGGGGTCATATTTAACAAACTTTTATCTCCACTATATCACGAAGCCTTCATATAAATTTCAGCTTTTCTGGCCAGTGGTTCTTAGAAGATTTTTAAAGATCTTCCTTATTAATCATATGTAAACATTGATCACCTATTGGGCCCCATCGTACCCCGGGGGTCATGATTTAACAAACTTGAATCTCCACTAATTCAGGAAGCTTTCATTAAATTTCATTTTTTCTGCCCAGTGGTTCTTGAGAAGAATATGTTTATATGACACCACCCTATTTTTGCAATTTCGTGATTATATCCCCTTTGTCGGACCTGCTCTTTCATTTGAACAAACTTGAATCCCCGTTACCGAAGGTTGATTTGTAGTAAGTTTGGTTTAATTTCGTCCGGTGGTTCTGGAGAAGAAGTCGAAAATGTGAAAAGTTTACGGACATACGGACAGACGGACATACAGACGGACAGACAGACGACGGACAACAGGCGATCAGGTGAGCTAACTAGCTAATAAATCAAAATCCCGAAAGATATAGAAAGCAATCTAGAAAACTGCCTCATGCATAAGGACTGACAGATGGGCGGATAACGGGTAAATTATATGTTCCGACCACTTTGAGGCTGGGGTATAAAATCAATGCTTACTTTTACTGTATTATCAAGCTATTAATATCTATACCTTAAGAGAATTTCCTGTAAATAATAATATATCCAACCTCACGTAGTAATAAAGGTCACAGTCAAATACAAAGTGAAAGATTCCATAGGTGGAAATGTCGAAAACAAAAGGATGAGGCATTGAACGATATCAAGCACCTTCGCACATGTCTTTTAAAACTCAATACATCAAACCATCTCACACATTGGAAAAAAAAACACTAAGGTACGATCTTAGGAAAAGGGCTTAAAATATGTTTACAAGGAATTTAAGAATTTTGACTGAATGTTTAAGCTTTTGACATAGTTCCACAAAATTATGAATTAACTTCCATCAATTTTATAGTAAAAACATTTGGCATGAAAAAACCCCTTTGTATTTTTACAAAATTCGAGAATACTAGGTTGATCACACCACACACTAAGCTATTCATTTGAATACCTTTGCAACACATTAGAAAGAATACGCGTACATGTCGTTGACTATTCAGAAAAAAACTACACGTCCAGGTGGTATTTTTCCCCTGATGACTCTTTCCGTGTTGGTTTCATTATCGGCAAAGTAATTCTCTTCAATCCATCTGCACACTCCTTTTAGCAAAATGTTAGTGCTGAATTTATTCCGCCTAAACTACGAAAGCCGGTAACACTGGATTTCAAATACACTTCTCCGTCGAATACAAGTGATAGCTTCTGAAGTCTATATTCGGTAAAATAGATCGATTACTCTGTTTTTGTAATAGGTGAATATTATACAAAAAGGCGAAGTTTGTTATCTGTTTCGCTTCATTTGCATGCTGGTAAGCAAAACATTAAATTTTGTCATAGAATTTATAACATAACGTTGAATATACATATTTACCACACACTCCATCTCTTCCACTCCAAAGGTTATCTGATTTAACTGCATTGTTCATCAGTAACTGCATAAACTGAGCTCATGTTGACTGGTTTGATCTAAAAGTGAATATTTCCTTTCAAAGCCTTTAACTCTACACCTGGGCATCTCACCATACGATTTGTGCACGTGGTTAATTGTTGATTTTTACTGTTTGTATATGTTCAAATTTTCCATGGAAAGTTGATAGACAAAATTAACGGAACACTTTGTACTATCAATTGTCTACAAATATTAAAATACATATTATCAATATATCGATTCTACTTTATATTTCTCATGACATAATATTAATGTTGAATCATCAAGATTGTGCAACGTAAGATGATAGTTTTTCAATAGTCACCCGTTCTTGCTGATTGCTTGATAATTTGAACGTGCTGACTTTTATTTATAACAGTGCATCTGTTAAGGCTTCTTTATACAATGCAGGTTTACCCAGTGCATTATTCAAATAGTCTAACAATACGGTGGATTGTTTCCTGGTTATTTTTTTTCAAATTGATTTCATTTTTGGGAAGATATATATTAATTTTCCCTAATTGGAAAACAGTGTTAATTTGATTATTATATCCAGTCTCTCCACAAACAGCCACACATTCTAGTTCTTGTCTTTCCAAAATTCTGTGAAATACTCAGGATTGATTGTATGATAGTTTTCCATTTCATGTATTGGACAAATCATTGACTCTCCGGCTTCTAGTTGGTTTTCCTCGAAGAATGTTTTTGCTAAATCTAACCCTATGATCTGGAGATTTGCTTTTTTACAGGAAAACCCCACTTTGCACGGCGTAATATCTTTTCCATGAAAAGTTTTTGTGAGTTCATCCAATGAGTTTTCAATCCTTTTTCTGATGCAAATTGTTTCTCGATTTGACATTTTGGAATTCGCCTCGAGCAGGAATATTTGAATTTCAATCGATGAATCTGTAACAGCGACTGCAATTCGATTGTTCTTGTATTTGAACATGGCAGTATTATTGTACAAACTACTGCCTCCATCCTTTAAGACTTCCCAGTTGTCAGTCTGCATCAATCTAACAACAAGTCGGTAGAAAAGAAAGTATGGTAAGAAATCAAAATAGAACACCAGCACTGGTGTCCTGGATGCTGATTCCTCTATGATTTTCCTTTGCTGTTCTGCAAATGGCTTTTTGTTCATGCATGGAACATAATGCGATTCTTTTCCTACATAAATTAAGCCAAGCCTCTCCATATATGCCAACAAAGCTTTCTTGTGATGCATTCTGAAACAAGTTCTAGGTGGATTATACGCTTCCTTCAGTTCTTCATCTTCATTCTTCCAGATATCATCTAGAAGACTGTCTTGCAGATGACCTGTTTCATAGTACTCATCCCAGATTGCATTTGTAGCTGTGTTTCCTTTGCAGTGGAGTTTATCTGTCATGACGCTTTTAAATGAATCGATGAACCACTGGACGTCGATTATAACCGAGTCTTTAAGACCTTCTTCATGGAAGTATAGCACTTTCCCGGCGTCATGGTAGTAGCGCAACATGTCAGTCGCGCTTTCTCTTTTCCTTTCGTCGACAATTTCCATTTTCTGTAAAATGACATCGAATGTCAGAATACGCTTTTCCTTCCTTTCATTTTGTATTATGTTGCTCAAAAAGATCCATCCGTTTGGTATCTTTTCGCTCCATCTGTTTTCCTTTGTTGCCAATGACGCAAGGAAACGATTGAGCTTATCAAGAGGTTGAATTGGAAAACGTGTACAAAAACATCTTTCTTTACTGATATACTGCCTGAGGGTTGAATGAGGTGGCAATGATCTGCGCAGAGCATCGATCAAATCCGACTTTTTCTGTAAAAACATAGAAAACACATAGTCAATAGTGAAAAACAAAAAATCGAGATATCACAGAACAGTTTAAAGTCATCATTTCGCAAATTCTACGGTCGCTATAATGACCTTGTTTGCGATTACAAAGTATCACTAAGTCATATGTTGACTGATTTATTTCATACCATTTGTTAGGCTGTCATTTTCATACTAGATTTGACGACGGGTAACCCCGTTTACTTTGTTTCGACTACAGGCTCACGGCGGGTGTGACCGGTCAGCAGAGGATGCTTACTCCTCCATGGCACCTGCTCCTGCCTTCGCTTTCGTCGAAGGTCCGTGTTGACCTACTCTCGATTTTGTATGTGTTTTTTGGACTATGATTACGTTTCATACTTTGTTACTTCGCCATTTTATATTAAAAGGTGATTATATGGATTTGCTTATAACATCAGTCTTTTGTTCTAAACAAATTGATATAAATACACAACTGGATAGTAAGTCTGCATATAGATTAAAGGTAAACATGTGCATTCCTCAAATATGTATAATGCATATCATATATATTATAATGAAGATGAAGAGAAATCAGTCGAGGAAAAAATATTCTGAGAAATTAATCCAATTTTAGTCCCAAAAGAGGGAGAATTGGTGTATTAGACACCATTTACGACACTTAAAAAACGGGATTACCCATTGTCAAACCTAGTACGGAAATAACAGTCTAACAAAAGGTATGAAACAAATCAGTCAACATATGACTTAATGATAATTTGTAATTGCAAACTAGGTCATTATACCGACCGTAGAATTTGCGAAATGATGACTTTAAATCGTTATAACCTTGCAACATCAACATTTTAGTGAGAAGTTGGTCTTGCTTTAGAAAGTCCCCATCCGCATGTCATGCTCTTGTGTATCTAATAAACTGGGAGACATACACACCATAAGCAGGTGATAGTGGTGCATTACTACATAAAAAGGAAAGTTGACGATTGCAAAGTTAACGTCATCACGTTTGTCATATAATTTGGTTGTCAGTCTGTCATTAGAGTCAATATTGAGTAAAATATCCAGATGCAAAGATTAACATGTCGGATTCTGTGTATGTCTTTTATTTCGAGTTTCGTCGGGATATATCACAAGATATAATTATGAAAATTATGAATGTTAATTAATAAGACATCATCACAATATCTATATGTAAGGTTGAAGGACAAAGGTAATTTTTTTAATCCCGTAACAGTTTTTTTAACAAATTCTGCTTCGTATGAATAAAAAATTAAGCTACCAAATAAGGGGCACAATTAGCGCCCATAGGAATACCAACAGATGTGAAATATGGTCTCCAAAGACAAAATAAATAATATCGATAAGAAACCGACGCATGCTCTTAATATCTACCTTAGAGTACTTGTGTGGGCAATAAGAGTGGTTTCTAACAAAATATGTAGATTGTTTCCCAACGACCAGGAACTCGTATTTTCGGGTGCCGTATTTGTTCAAAAAGCAATTATCTATTATCTGAAAAAGCCTAGATTTTAATTTGTCGTGAGAATATTTGTATAAAATGTGGAGCCATCATACGTTTTGATGCAGTCAATTTTAAAACAATCTTGTGACTTGAAACGTTCTAAAAACTCCTTTGAATTTTTGAAAATCCACATCTGATTGACACCACTTCTGATTATGTAGTGGAACAGTGTCTCTGAAGTGACCCTTTGACAGTTGTTAGGAGTGTTGTTAGTAGTAAGGATAGAGGCTTTGTAGAGCACTTACTTGAACCAGCGATGTATATCTTTGTAAGGATTTTATGCAATTTCGGAATCCAGTAAAGGTATGATAATTCAAATTGACCCTGATTCTTCCGAATATTGAAAGTATTTAAACAGAAAGGTGATTTTGAAGAATTTCATCTATAGTAAGATTGCTTGAAGTAATTAGTAGGTATTCCCAGATGTTGAGAGTAAATCCCATTTCATTCAAAAGGAAAGTATAATAGTAACTGATACAAACAAAGACAATGTTGTTACTTGCTTAATGAGCTGGTACTAGCACAAAGTGTTCATGTAGTCTATGCCACTCATTTACCACTTCTTGCTTCATGTATAATTTATGTGGTTTCATTATAATCAATTTTTTCCTCACCTTGAAGAGGGTTTGGTCCCAATGTGTTGCCACAATCACCAGTTCCACATCTTTCTTATCTTGTTGAGCGCAGTATGTGCGAATGGATTCTAACCAGAACAGGAAATATTCTAGATAATTAATAAAAAGAAATAGTAAGAAACTACGTATGTCCACCGGTAGCAAAGTTTTTCTGTGACCCATGAGGACATAAGTTGCTAGCCTTTCATTCACATCTACATGTTGTGAACTTAGATGTACCAAGTTTAATTGTTTCCTTGAAATACTTTAAAGGACTAAGGAGGAATTACACACACACGATGCTACTTTCTTACATAAACATGTGTAGGGGCCATAATTCCCGTAGTAAATTTTGAACAGCCTTCCCACATGTATATTCACATGTTGTGACCATTCATTGTTCCAATGAAATTTTCTAAAGGATTTATAAGAAGTTGCGAACATAATAAGTTCGGTACCATAACTTATGTAATAAAGTTTGAACAACCGTCCCTTTTCATATGCACACCTTGGTCTTCCATTGAATTAAGTTTATTTCAAATCTTCTAAAGGGTTTAAAAGGGGTTGTGAAGGCAAACTATTTAGACAGACGAAATGAAGGAAATATGGAAAGACGGAGTGATGGACTGGTACAACACTAAATATTCCCGGTCACTTTATAGCGCGGGCATTGATACTTCGATATGAAGGAAACCAAACTGTAAAAATAATAATAATAATAATAACTAGACCTCTTTTGGGACCAAATCCCATAAAGGATTTGATTGTTTGGATTGAAAGTGTGAAAATCAAAATTTTTCTCCCAAAACTTTTTTCATTTCAAATGTTATCTTCGATCATGTGTTTTAGATTTGAATAGTCAATTCCAGTATATTTTTCAGAGATGTCTGGTAGAGTGGACAAATTTTTCATTTCAGGTGTAGGAAACTTTGAAAGACTGCAAAATGGTTTTAAAAGAGAATGTGGTAAAAAAAAATTAATCTTTTTTTGAATTTCTTTTGCGAAACATCATACACTAGAGCGTTCGAAAAGCCCCTCTTTTTGTTCCATACAAAA
>CAJDSM010005054.1:0-11927 GCA_903981925.1 Ostrea lurida
TAGTGAATGATTACCCGTTTTAGTAGGATATACTGATACGATGAAACTAGCTCATCTCCAGCTTGTTTGAAAAATACAGCTCTGAATTTCTTTGTAACATTTATCTGCATTCTTACTAGATCCATTGATTTAAGACGTCAGTTGTCTTTTCTGTAATCTGCTAAATGCGTATTTTTCTAAGCAGCACACCTTCCTCTGAAATCAGTATGCACATTAATTATTAAAGTGAATGGATTTCATTTCATGTGTTTCATAACAATTGTTAAGCCATTTTTTCATACACTGATTTTGATAAGGATTATTTCGTTTACCTGATCAAGACAATGGGCTCACAGCGAGTGTGACCGGTCGACAGGGGATGCTCACTCCTCCTAGGCACCTGATTCCACCTCTGGTGTGCCCAGGGGTCCGTGTTTGTCCAACTCTGGTTTTGTATTATATCTGGGACTTACGAGATTGATCACTGTTTGTAATCTTTGCCTTTTACATACTATATAAACACATGTACATCATAATAGAACATCGTTCTGTTAGTTTGTAAATCCATGCATTGAAATTTTTACCAGGCCCCGGGATCATTAAAAAACCTCAGACTTAAGTCAAAATTTCAATCACCTGTAAAATGTTCTTTACTTTTGAAACTCTTAATTTGCAGACACCAGAAATGATTTTATTTTGGGATGATTAACTTCACAATTTATTCATTGCAATATTCAGATATGGACATAAGCTTAAGATGTTTTGTTTTCATGATCTCCGAGGTCATTTGTCACAAATTTTGGGTGAGGGTTGTGTGTGTTTTTAATCATTAATTATCATTTCAGAACGGACGTGAATCCTTATCTGCGAATTCTGCGATGTTTCTCTTCAATGCGAGATATTCCACAAATTATCAACATTAAAGAAATAGCATCAATTGATTTAACACAGGGACAGGATTCTTTGAATTCTATTAGAAACCAAAGGGAGTGCAAACGGATGTAGAAAAGAATGTGATATGGTAAATATTTCAATTTTAAAAGACTACCGAGTTTTCTTTGATATAACGTCTTGCTTTCCTATCGATGTAATTATTCATTGAAATACTTGTAAATGTTTATTTTTTGTTATGGAATATATACACCAGATATTTCTATGAATTAGCCAGTATTTATATATTTATCAAATAACTGTGGACATTTGCTTTAGTTTTCTGTTACCTTTTCGCTTCCGTGCATCCATGCACCACAAAAAAGAATTAAATTGGTTTGCCTACGTGAAAATGTAAGTGTTCACAAGTTAAAAAGTAAACCGCGCATTTCTTACATGTAAGTGTTTATATATCATACTCTACTGGTGCTAAGAATCCATAATTTCTTGCAATCTCTTCACTCGTTTCAGAAAATATTTCAATGCTAACTTTTTAAAAAAAGATTTAAATCTGTTAGATCACAGACAAAAAATCGTGGGAAAAAGATTCATTTGGCTACTTTGAGAACCAAAAAATATTAAAAAGACAATCTGCATATATATCATATACATGTTGCTTTTATCATTAAATTATGTAGTTCTTAAATCCTATTATTTCCTTAAAAATATATATAATATAATAATAAATATACCACAGTTTTATTTACACATACACTGGACGGATCAAGTGTACCCATCGATAATCCGTCTTTAACAACTTCCAAAGTAGGTGAATCCACTTACACTTGGTAGCCAGACAGATTCATTATACCTATCAATAATTCACCTAAAAGTTTCCGGTACAAACCTATAACGTGAGTACTTTCTAAGTTACAATCAAATTATCTCAGAGCTGTGCTTAGTGTCAATCGACAACCGAACAACAATGTATTATAGGAAAAGCTCGGAACACACTCCCTGACATGGTACAGATGAAACAATTTAGCCCGCTTCCGAGAAGAGAATCGAGTGTTGTTACCCTCAACAGCTGCGGGTTAGTTACAAATTCTATCCAAAATGCTCTCCACTTCTAACAAAACACACATGTGCAGTGCCAAGACAATAACAAATAATTTTTAATCAATTTTTTTTTTTTTGCAAAGAAAACGTAAACAAGATTAGAATGTATGGACATATTTGATTTGAAAAGTTATACGATATTATAAAATTGTAATGTATGCAAAATGAAATTCACCACATGTATCCGTGAGCGTCGAAGCTCCAACATAGGTACAAGATCAGCAGAAAATTATGTACAGCAGTTAAAAGCACTACCTTGTCCAATGTGACGAGAGGGTAAAAAAAAAACCCATAAAGAAATATGTCAAAATATTGACAATTGAATACATCACATGTAATAATTAAATTACAAAACTGCATGCCGAACAGAAACCTACATTTTTTAACAGTGGTATGATTACAGTACACGAAATACTATACGTCGGATCGAATCAAAACGCTTTCGTTTGTTCGGGTGAAATGATTGCTTGCAAAAATATGTTGCATTTCCGTTTATTGCATTTAATATTTCATTACAGTCGATGATGATGAAACAAAATGAAAAAAAAAAATCTTTTCTAGTTTTATTGACGATTTTCAGTACACGCCTCAAGACATGCGTGTCGTATGGTCCTTGTAGCAGAGATGAAAGTCGTACACTTGATGACCCAGATTTTCAGTACCAGCATCCACTTTCTCGTTGCTCCTTTATTTTGTTTTTGAAAATTAAAGCGTGTCACAGAACCATTGTACCCTGGCTAATTAACACGTGTTATCCAGTGCACCTCAACACCGCTCAGTCTTTGTGTTTCTCTGGATGGGATACTCTTGGCGACTTCTTGGTGTCCCAAGAGCATTTAAGTATAGTCATTATGGAGACACCAGTCTATTTGCTTTGTAATCCGCATATATATATACATGTGCCTGTTGACGTTGCTTTGGGTACAATATACCGGCGGCCAGCAGGACTTTCATTCATTAAAAAATGTTAATTTTGTTGTGCCCCTTCTATTTGAAGATATGTAGCTAATTGTAAAGTTTATCATCATTTTTTCTCGACATTTTGTCGCAAGCATAAAAAAATATATATCTAGGTGTAGACATTTATTGTTTTGCTGACGTCTTTGAATTTATAGTTATTTTAAAAATAAAATAATTATATACTGCCTACGAGTTTTAGTGACACACAGCTACTGTGTCGTCATTATGGTCATATCCTCATCGTAGATACGTATACAAGCCATCCAAAAACTACACACCGTGCATAATCTTCTGGGTACTTTATTCGGACAACAAAGCCACGCGCTTCACGGACCTTAAAATAGACCGACAAAACGAAAATCTGCAGAGGGCGTCAATCTAGGAGATTAAAAGACAAACAGAGATTAAAGACTCTTCATTGATCACTGCCCCAGAAGTTCACAACATTGCCAAGTGCGATTTCTGTTCACTATCCCAGAGAGTTCATGTTATTGACGAGTGCAGCGGAGGTGTTCCGAGTATTTAAACCCACGTGTCGGTGTGATGAGGAACAGTTGATGATCAGTAACTGAGGAAGATGGTCGTGTCTGGAGAGATGACTTGTATACAGTGCACAATAGTGGGAGACAAGAAGGTGGGCAAGTCCACCATCAGCAGACGATTGTGTGAGACCGAAGGGGCTCTGGACATTCACAATAATAACTACGAATGTACAATCTTTGACAATATTGCCGGTAAGTTTTCAGATGCATTTATTAACTATTATTCCAATTCATGTGTAACAGAAAAAAGCAAACACCGCGAAGAAATATGATTTTATCTAATTGTTTATTTTTCAATTTCAGGAACAACCAATTTTGAAGGAGAGGATGTAACAATCAATTTATTTGACTGTTCGAGTGAAGAAGAACATTCTGCAATCCGAGAATTTGCTTACAAAGACAGCAATGTGTTCATTTTGTGTTACAGTGTAGTAGACAGGACTTCTTTTGTGAATGTCAGAGACAAATGGATTCCAGAAATCCGAAAATTCCTGGGCAAAAAATTTAAACTGTTAGTGGTCGGAACACAGACAGATATTCGCGATTCCGTGTGTCTGGACCAGGATGCTCCAATCAATAAAACCGAAGGTTCTGACTTTGCGCGCCAAGTTGGTGCAGACTATTTCATGGAGTGTAGTTCCACATCGCCGTCTACTTTTTGTGACATTTTCAAACACGTGGCCATGATCGGCAAAAAGACAAAACGAAGGCGATCTCCTGTAAATCTAGTCCGAAGACTGCTGGGTACAAATTAGAGATACCACCTCAAAAAACATTTGTTTATTCTAGTCAAAATGCATTCCCCCTATGCTATTTATGTTAATTTTCAACCTGTGATATTTTTATTGCTATTTTGCATAAACATGCTAAAAATTAAAGAAATGAAATCTTAAGTTTTTTATCTCTGTTATCTGTGGAGAAGTTAGAATCAGCTTTACGTGATGGAAATTGATTTATATTTCCGTCAACTTACTGTATGATGAGGGGAAACAATTTGGTCGTCACTTAAACGATATTTCATTCGTATTTTTGTTGTTCTACACCAGTTTAACAGTTTATTTATTCTCAAATTGTAGTACTAGTATACAACATAGAGAACAATGGTGATAAAGAAATATGTGAGCAAGGTGTAATTTATAAAAAGTATAAACAAATCTAATAAAGTTACATACATTGTTTACAGTGGACATTTCCTTTGTGGAAAATAATTTATAAAATCAAATTGTATTTTGCTATGTTTATAAATTCAAATGGAATAAGTACCCTTTTCTATAAAAAAAAAAAATCACAATTCATGATATAAAGGTACTCGTCCCCCATCTCAATGCTACATAAATGACAGTTCTTGGTTCTTTTCTATATTGTTCCATCTTCCAGTATCTATCAGTAATCTGTGATTACTAGTTCTAAATCCAAACATTTTTATGAGATACATTGAATTGATGTAAACTGGATAGTTAAAATTAGAATTTGTGAATAGATTGTATAAAAGTCCTTTACTTGATGTCATGCATTCAGATACCCTTTTGTTGGAATTGATGTTTAACTTGCTACGTCTTCCCAATTTATAGACACGTAAGATCGTAGTAATTAATAGATGCAATTTCATATAGATGAAGACAGTTTCATTTAAAGATAACTTTGTTGTTTTGCTAATTGACGTGGTTTCGTACATGATAATTTGTGTTATATACCTAAAGCAATAAAGTTGATAGTGGTAAGGTGCTTGTTCAGAAGATTATGAATCGCGGTCTCTAACCTTCCACTTTGCCACACTATGTCACTGTTGAATCAATATTGTTTAATCGGATTATTTTGTGGTAGATGTGCAGGTGAACTTGGTGTAGTTGTTTTGGTTTATGTTCATTTGCGTGAAGATGCAAATAAACAAAAATGTGGTTTCTTTTTATAAATCAAAATCATCTACTGCGATACGACAGCACAAAAAGCGATGAAAGATCCAGGGCAATAGAGGTCCCCTGTATTATGCTGTCCATTTTCTGAAAATTTCAAGGGTATCGTTACTTATATTGTCCTATAATAAGCTAAGGTTGATAAAGGATGCTCTCAAGAACCGTTATGAAATCTTTAAAGAATTACGGGTTTAACGATGTTTTACATGGAAAATTCTATGAAAAGTTTCCCCGTATGTGTATTGTCATGTAAAGGGTTGATCCTCTATTACCTCATAATAAACCCACTTACAAAATAATGTGCGAACAAAACTTGAATCTAAGCTTTACAAGGTTATTGTAGCATTTTGATAATTCTTGTCATTTGTGACCTTGGGGTCGCAATTAAGTTTTGAAGTGATTGCATCAATTTTCTGTTACGTTCCAGTAAAGTAGTTAGCCCATAGGTTTTGCAAAATTTGTTGAAACTGGCCAAAAAGCTGTGAACAATTGTCCACAGACAGCTGCTGGACAGATTCTTATCAGAAAATCAGTTTTCCGCTCAGGTGAACTTAAAAAAATGCAAAAAGAAAATTATAACAATGTTGGTGGGAGCGTGATCCTGCATCGCTGGTAATTATTCTAGACTTGCCGTTCCTTGGCTTTGAGGAAGACAACTGAGTTTCCCTCCCCTTTTGAATTGCAAGAACACGATTTGTTTTGTTACGCAGACTAAGGTTACCATGGTAATTATGTACACTGTCAAGAGTTTCTCAAGTTCACTTTTTTTTCTCCTCACTTGACCTATTTTGACACAGAGGTATAGCACCAAATGGCCATTCCATTGCGTACAAATAAAAGCAACCGTTTTCTAAATAGACACAACCTACAACAACCCACGCATACCTGTTTTCTTTAGCGTATTTTCACACTAGAGTAAGTCGCTCGTGGCGGCTCTCTGATCAGCTTAAATATAATGATAATGCTGTATCATCACGACGACATACCCAGTACCCTACGAATGGCTGTCTCTGGTCATCATACTTGAAATCAAGTTAGTCGGTACAGTTGGATTTAGAAGAAACACAAAGGTTTAACAAGATAATTTTTTTATCACTCTGCCCTTTCAAAAGGTTTATCCTGCGGTTAACTCCGATATCGATCAAGGGCTCTTATGAACATTGTGTACTCTTTAAAAAATATATTTTGATATATCATTACGTCGAATAGCACCACTTCTTTGATTTTCGTTCCCCTACAATACCAGTGAATAATACTTGTTATGTAGNGCCACTTCTTTGATTTTCGTTCCACAATACCAGTGAATAATACTTGTTATGTAGCTCACATTGTTTTGCATTGTATACAAATACAGAGGGGAAATCGCTGTTTTACATAATCATTGTGTGGTATTAAAACGTACTATATATTCGTTAAAATGGCAGTTTCCTGGGAAAAAGGTTGAAGGTTGCATTTCATATTTCTGAGTTGACAATCTTTAAATCAGAATTATGACATCCTGTATAAAGATAGTGTATAAAATATACAAAGGAAAATTACATATAAAACATTTCGTGACTGCGAGGAAAAATAGTATTATTGTTGAATACACAGGTCTTAAAATGTAATTTCATTGAAAAAAAAACCTGAGTGTGCAATTAGATTACGCTTGAACGTTTCCATTACCACTAATAATGATGATGGTGAATAAGTAAAGGAAAGTTATAGCTTATTGTATTCAGATACTTTATTTCTGCGCAATATATTGCTTTTCGTAAGCGGTTGGTTGTAGTTACCTGTAGATTTCCAACAGACTAACAAATGTGTAGAGAATGCACGTGTGTCCAAATGTTCGGAAACTCACTCAACTTTTATATAATATAAAGACAATCAATGAAGGACCCTAGCTGCATCATAGATCTAGATCCTCATCATTTCGCAAATTCTACGGTCGCTATAATGACCTTGTTTGCGATTACAAATTATCACTAAGTCATATGTCGACTGATTTGTTTCAATATCCTTGCTAGACTGTCATTTTCGTACTAGATTTGACGACGGGTAATCCAATTTACTTTGTTGGCGACTAAGGGCTACCGGCGGGTGTGACCGGTCGGCTGAGGATGCTTACTCCTCCATGACACCTGATCCTGCCTTTGCTTTTGTCGGAGGCCCGTGTTCCCTACGCTCGACTTTATATATATGTTTTTTTAGGATTATGATTAGGTTTAACACATGCTAACTTCACCAATTTATATCCTTACATTTTAAGCGAGAAATTTTAGCGATTAAATAAAGAACAGAAACTACCACAAGAATTTTTGGACAGTTTTTGATCTTGGGGAAAATAATACAATGTTACATGAATAGATAGTATATGTAACACTGTTATAGATGGCAAACGTTTGTAGAAAGCACTATCATATAACGATTACTAGTACTATTGTAAATAGTACATAGCTGGGAATGTAGTTCACTTCAATAGAGGGCCATAGTGCTAAATATACTTTCCACTGAATACTACGAAAGATAACTCTGTTTTCCTGTTTTTCCCGGTATCGACTTGTTATCAGCAAATCCGATGAGGATTGATAGGTCTGGATAATGGAGTTTATCACAGTCGATAATGATTACATAAAACATTAGTTTCCTGTGAACCAAGAGAAAACCTTGAACCGATCGCGACAAACCTTTTAGTGGAAAAAGCGAAAGATAACAAACAGTGATTAGTTTCATAATTATAACACAGAAAAACAAAATTATGAGTAGGCCAAACAGAGCTCCCTGACAACAACAGAGGTAAGATCAAGTGTCTAGGTGGAGTAATCATCCATTTCCCTCTACATTGATCAACGACCGACTTGCCATTAGAAAGCGAAAGACGTTATGTACAGCTAAAACTTTAGAATTCGAGATCTTGTGCCTTTGGGCATTAAGATGTAAAGGCAAAGATAAATAAGATAAAATAAATCAAATCATTGGTCCGATTGCATTGTATATGTTTATGGATTTGTGGTACAGTATATCACACTATAATGTTTCTTGTTAATATGTAGTTATCAACGTACCACATCATTTCTTTTTGGGTTGTAAGTGTACATTTCATTTTTGATCTTAAGATAACAAGACAACGGATAAATTATCGTTTTTATGTAAAAGCTGTAACATAAAGGTCACACTACTGGTGATCGTTGTGTTCTGTCCTTCACCTCGTAATATATAACTTGAAATAAAAATAATCGACTTCAATGCGCAACGATGGTTTTATAAAATTTATAAAACAACAAAAAAATGACACCTGCAAGTGCTCAAACTACGTTTAATTTATGTATCTTATAAACACAATCATAAAAGTGGAAACAATAACAAAATTCAAAACCGATCATAAAAATGACACACAAGGAATGGCTTTTGACTAGAATATTCAAATGTTTTTTGAGGCCGTATCTCTCAATTGTTTCCCAGTAATTTTCGGACTAGATTAACAGGAGATCGCCTTCGTTTTGTCTTTTTGCCGTCATGGCCACGTGTTTTGAAAATGTCACAAAAAGTAGACGGCGATGTGGAACTGCACTCCATGAAATAGTCTGCACCAATTTGGGCGCGCCAAGTCAGCACTTCGGTTTTATTGAATTGGAACATCCTGGTCCAGACACACGGAATCACGAATATCTGTCTGTGTTCCGACCACCAAAAGTTTAAATTTTTTGCCCAGGAATTTGGATTTTTGGATCACATCATTGTCTCTGACGTTCACAAAAGAAGTCCTGTCTACTACACTGTAAACAAAATGAAACAATTGCTGTCTCTGTACGCAAATTCTCGTATTGCGAAAATGTTCTTCCTCACTCGAACAGTCAAACAAGTTAATAGGTACATCTTTTCCCTGCAACTTTGGTTACTTCCTGTAAGTTGCATAAAGAACATACAATTGAAAAACTTGCATACTTTTTCAACATATATAGTCATATCATATTTTCTTGAAAATGTATGCATAATGCATTAAAGTCTCAAAACTTACCAGCAATGTTATCAAAGATTGTAGATTCGTAGTTATTATTCTGAATGTCCAGAGCCTCCTCAGTCTCACACAGTCGTCTGCTGATGGTGGACTTGCCCACCTTCTTGTCTCCCACTATCGTGCACTGTATACAAGTCATATCTCCAGACACGACCATCTTCCTCAGTTACTGATCATCAACTGTTTCCTCATCAACCGACACGTGGTTTTAAATACTCGCAACACCTCCGCTGCACTCGTCAATACATGAACTCTCTGGGATAGTGAACAGAAATCGTACTTGGGCAACATCATGACCTTCTGAGGCGGTGGTCAATGTAGTCTTTAATCCTCGTTTTGCTTTTAATCTCTCGGATTAACATCTTTGCAGGGTTTGAATTTTCTGCGTTTTGAATGTCTACTACACCATGCAATTTGTTTGTCTTTGCTTACAATTCTCTTTACGCTGGTGTCCTCTGATAGCAGATTATGTACGGTGTGTAGCTTTACGATGGCGTGTACACTATTATTTTGAGGGATATGACCACAATGACGATATAGTATTTGTGTGTCACCGTTCAACTTGTGGGCAGTATTTTTATATATTTTTTAAGACGTAAACAAACACCAAAATGCACCTTTCATTACTGTAAATCGACCTTCGCTTACCAAATATTTTACTGGTAGAAAATACAAGCTCGTGAAATTGAATACAGTTAATAAAAAAAATATTATAACTGGGCCGCTGGCATAATGTACCCAATTGATGTCAAACGGGTACAGGTAAATGTGTGGAAAGCTAAGAAAATAGAATTTGTCTCCTGCAAACGTTTGTTTAAACGTTCTTGAGACGTTCAGATGCCTACTACGCAAAACATTAAGATGGGTTGTGTTTACATGTAGGCGACGATGACACGTTTATACTGAATTTCCTAGTCATAAACAAGAGATGAAATTTTCTGTTGTTTGTCATTCAAATGAGGAATACATATCAAAAAATGCATGCACACCTGATCTTTCTTTTTATAAAAACTGTAACAAAATCATCAAAGCCATTAAGATACCACTGCAATCCAACATCTAACACTATATATGATTGTTGTTGTTATTATTATCAACAATTGTCTTCGCTCTCCTCCACCCGGAGCTTGATTGCTTTCTCCCGTACAGACTTCCACGTTTCCTTTATGTAGAGGATAAGAAGATCCGTCCTGTAGCAGCACAGCCAACGCCTTATCCTGGTCCTCAGCGTCTGTTACTGTGATGGACAAACTATCGTCTTTATTTGCAAGTCCAAATGTAAATCCTCTATATTTTAGATCATACATGGCCCATGCCGATGTCCCTGGGAAACTGGATACAGACACCTCTAGATGGTCGTCCTTCAGACGTAATCCCCCATACCGAAAAACCACAGCCTGAAGCAGCCTCCAGCTGCCGTGATGAAATTCACACATCGCGGACCATCGCGAAGAATTGGCCGGCTTCTCGCTAAATACCTTGGAAATATAGGATACTTAATTATATAATTTATCTTAGAATGCATGAAAAGTCAACTGATATTTCATTTTTTATAAATATGTACCTTAAAGGGGCCGTTGATGTTCCGGAACATCATTTGAAATTTTGGTAAGCTCTGTTGGGGTTGGTTCTAGCTCTAACCCTCCAACCGTATGCATGCTCCACGTGCCTGTATCCGGTCCGTATTGTCCGTTACTTGGAGTTCATACGTCAACAAATCAAACATAAATACGATGTAATTTTCCCCTAAGTAAGAACTTGTAACATTGAATTGTTTCTCGCAAAGCCTGTGTTGAAATAAAAAATGGCCATCTATTTGAAAAAGTCTAACAGTTTTGGTGTACTTTTTCTCTTGAACAAGCTAGATTTTAAAACTATTTTACAAGTTAAAATGACTGTACTTTTTTTTTTTAAAAACTTGATATCTGTAACTTTGTGAGAAATCCAAAATTCTGCTAACTCTTTACTTCTCTGTTTAATAAGAAGTTTATATAAACATAGACTGAGAAAATCTATACCCAATACTTCCATGGTGAAAACAGATTCCCCAACAATAAAATGTTAATCTTTCTACCGTCAAATTTAGATATGATATTAATCAGTGAAGAGAATACATAAAATTAAATAAATCCTTCATTTGGAATAAAATTCTCCGAGAATAAATCACCGCAGTGTTATTCCCGTTCTTCAACGTGAACATCAGGACTGTATTTCTCAACCGCCCGTCTCCAGTAACACCACCCTATACACTCAAATTTGGCATCGTAAAATTTAAAAACCTCTTTAACATTCCGTTATATATCGTTCAACAGCGATGAGGAAGAATTAAATAGGGATTTCAACCAAACTCGCGATCTCCTCTCCCTGCTAATTATCCCCCTTAGACCGGTCCCCCCGACTTCTCACACAATACAAATGATGTATAAATTAGTGAGGGGTGGACCACCACCCCTTGTGGGGGTAGATCAGACCTAGATCTACTAGAATTCCTCCCCTGGATGAAACCGCATAGAAACAGTTCAAACACTGACCATGCTGGGTGCC
>CAJDSM010005057.1:0-10951 GCA_903981925.1 Ostrea lurida
CGAAAAACAACAAATAATCAATTAATCATTGATTAGATAATTAGTACATGTATTGTATTAAAATTTAAAAACATGCATTATTATGGCAGTGAAAAATGTATGTATGCCTCATTTTCTACTTTAATGATTGCTTTCAAATGACAATGCAAACACTAGCAGTTTTATATCATACGAGTGTAAGGAATTATTCCACAACTCTGGTTTACAGAAACACCAGAATTTCTACTAAATTCCTTGTTTTTCTCTTGGCAAAGTTGATCCCATCTACAGAATATAACCATACAAGGATTGGATTTGCCTTCTACATTGAAGGAACTGCTTTCAACTGACAATGGAAACTCTAGCATTGTTATATCAAAAGACACACACACACAATCTAAATCCATTTCGTATGTGAGTGAGGTATCATTCTGCAACTCTGGTTTATAGAATTCCTCACTTTTCTTGTGACAAAAATGATGCCTAAAATAACTGGAAATACCGTGAGCAAAGTTCACTTAGTGACACCCCCACCCCCCGTGCTCTCCTGTAACAAATGAACGGATGACAGGATCACTATTAACCCCATGCCTCGCTAGCCGAGGATATAATAGAAAGAACAGGAATCATGGGTGGATTTGTCACATATGAACTTGTGAAACACCAAAGCCCCCACATTCTGGTATCAAAAGAAAAGTTGTGTCACAAGAAATACACATTTGAAATATGAAAACTTAGACTCTATGCATTCTGAAGCTAGATTTTTTTTTAAAATAGTGCAAATCCAAAACAGGTTATAAGATGAAATATTTTGGTACCAAAACTAAGGCCAACATTTCGGTACAGAAAGGAAGGTCTTGTCAAAAGCAATACATGTGAAATATGAAACTAAACATTGGAACTTTATGGCCAACGTATAAAAGTTTTTTCAAAAGTAGGTTAAGCTCCAAGGCCATGGGTGTGACTATCAATAAAAATATCTAACATCCCCTACCCCCCCCCCCTTTCTCATTCACCTAATTTCATGCAAAACTACTGTATGGGAATAGTATAGCAATTTCTGAATGGAAATCTGTGACTAATTTCCTAAAAATCAGCTATTTCAATATTTGAAATTTACAAAAATCAACCTGCATGGAATGGACAGACAAAACTTCCACCTTGTTTACATGAACATTTCAATGAAAACATTGCAGAATGTTTCCCATGAGAGAGTATACAAAATATAGTGTACATGTGTTAGGAACAATTACACAACTCTGATTCAGAAAAAAATCAGAATTTCTACTAAATTCCTGATTTCTTTTGGCAAATTTGATCCCAAATTGCACAATATGCAATGCAAATGGGGTGGTTTTGCCATTTAGTTAGGTGAATAAAAATAAAGCATGTTTTTCTTCAAAGTAACCAATACTATCACATAACCATCACATTACTGATTCTTTACAAGTATCCTTTTACAAATAAAGCACACCAGTCATCATTACTTTAAATAGTCATTCCAAACACTAATACATGCGAGATTGCTTGCTCCACTGTAACAGGTGAAAAGTAACTTACGTAATGCCGTTCTGCACCACTCTGTTGTTACAAGTACTCCAGCACCTACAGCCCTTGTTACACTCAAAGATCAGCGGAGGTTCAGCCATGTTAAAGTCTGGTAACAGGTGGTAATTCTGGGGGAAAAGAAACAAGATGTGTTTCATTACAAATGCCCCCTAGTGGCCATTTGAGATAATAAAAAGTTCTGAAGACATGACTTGAAGGAATTATGATGTAATATTTATACTTGTACCAATCCTGATCCATTTAAAGTCTGATTTTTATTCCCTCACAAAAATAGTGGAGGGTTAAAAAGATGCTTGATGAATGAAAATATTAAATATTCACATATACTGCTATTGGTATCATTTTGATATATATCAATATGTTAATTCTCTAATTTTAGGAAGTTTAAAGTTTCAGACTGAATGATAGGGAAGACAAAAACACAATGCCCCAGATCTTCGATAATGGGATGGGATGGAGAGGCATAGTAAAATCAAGGTTCTTAAAAAAAAAAATTCTACATCGAGAATAAATCACAATTTCATTTATTTTCTTAATAGGAAATGGAAATTCTCCTTCTTCTGCTATGATCTACTTTAAATACATGTACAGCTGAACTTTGATATCTCGAACACTGATATCTCGAATATCATGGTTATGTCGAACTGATTTGGAGGTCCCAACCACCTATTTTCTCCGTAATTTTACTCTCGATATCTCTAATTCACGGATATCTCTAATTCACAGATATCTCAAACTTTTTTCTTTGTCCCATCGAGTTCGAGATAATGAGGTTCGACTGCTTATTGAAATTCAGGGGACCGACCTGGATTGTTCAGTACGTCCAAACTTCCAACATAACAGATGTTAAACCATATAAAAGATATACAATATACGGGACTACTATATAAGGGGAGTACACTGTACTTCTTAAGATTCCTCACCTTGTCATACCAGCACTTGACACTGTTCCTTCCACACACACAGTACATCGAGGAGCAATCATCGCTACATCTACAGCTCTAAAGACAAAGGGAGACAAATCATTATTTACACTTCAGTACATCAAAGAGTAATACATCCAGGAGCAATCACTATATCTACAGCTCTAGAAAGACAAAGGGAGACAAATCATTATTTACACTAGTACATCGAGGAGCAATCGTCGCTACATCTACAGCTCTAGAAAGACAAAGGGAGACAAATCATTATTTACCCTAGTACATCGAGGAGCAATCGTCGCTACATCTCCAGCTCTAGAAAGACAAAGGGAGCCAAATCATTATTTACACTAGTATATATAAGGCCAAAAAAAAAAAGATTGGTTCTCAGGCCCCGCCGCATTTAAGTTTACCCTGCCGCATTATCTTTTTTTTTCGGTAAAAATAGGTCTAAGTATTCCGGAAATTTCTGCGTTGTCCTTGCCGGTTTTAATTTTAGAAGATCCAGATCTGTATCATTAAAGCGCTTTTTAACATATGCTGATAAGTGTTAAGATTCTGCTNCGTTTGGACTAGTATATATAACTATCAATACTTATTAAACAACCTTAATGTTCATTTGTATGAAACATTTGCACAACTCTGATTTATGAAGAAATCAAAATTTCGACTTAGTTCCAATGTTTCTCTAGGCAAAATTGATCCCAGCTAGCAATATGACAACTTGTAGATGGGGTGTATTTGCCAATTTTCTGCGACACATTACTTAACTGAAGTAGTATTGCAATATGCAATAATTAGAGCTTTAAGGTCACTAAAATTAATCCGAGTATGGTTTAATTAGGCATGAGATAAGATCAAGAAAACATTACACGAGACCCTTTCTCTAAAAGAGATGGAAATGAATCGGAGCTCACTTCATGGTGCATTGGTTGCATTACCTGTAGACTGCTAATGGTACGATTAATGTTAAGATCTGTGGTCTCCACGTTTTCTGTGATGTACTGGAAGTCTGTGGGTACAGGGTCGTCGTCCACACCGTTGATGACAGCTATAGGAATGTTTTCCCTGCCCCTCGACACATCTCTGTAACACACAAAATGGCAAAAGTTTGTCACAACCTCAGCTAAATACAAACTGATGAAAATTGACGCCGTTTACACTGTTTTCTGGGTGGTCTACGCGTTTCCTCGTTCTCACCTGTCTATCAGTTTCTCTGGACGTCCCAATCGTGCTGCTGCGAACCCTTTCAGCTGTTTGTTTACTCTCAGTGCCAGGGCAGACTGACTGTTCCCATCAATACAGCACTGCAATAACCAAAGTTACATAAACCCAAATAAGTCAAGCTTTTAGCAATACTGGTATCTCTCTTGGAAAGTTTTCATACATTTCTATTACTTAAAAAAAAATAATTTTACCTCAATTGCAGAATCGTTTTCTTTGTTTTTGGCATCAACATCAGCTCCCCTCGCCAAAAACAACCTGTGAATGGGGGAAAAAAGTATTACTTCAGAGACCAGTCTTGTCAGCAGAAAGAGTCATAATATTTTTCTCAGTGCAGGAACATCTGTAAATTACTTACACTACACACTCATAATGATCCTGTCGTGCTGCTATATGCCTAAGAAAAGAAATAGGAGGTTAAAGAGTATTACCACACATGTACATAATAGTTATTTCAGTGGAATTCAGATTGTAAATGAAATTCCTCACTTACAAAGGCCTGTCTCCGTGTTCGTTGGGCGTTTCTAGATCACAGCCAGAATTAAGAAACATTTCTGCAATGTCTACACTACCAGAATAAGCTGCCCAGTGTAGACTTGTATTCTCCTCCTATACCCAAATAAAAGAGTACACATACATAGAAATGCACTGATTCATCTCGTTATTCCAATTTAAAGCCTTGGTACTGTAGGTGTCATTGAGGAAGATGCAAGCTAGTTTTTAATTGCATAAACTTGCTGTACACTTATTTCTAAGGTGTGTTTTTCTGGTGAGTACATGTATCTTATTTTCTATGTGAGATGTGCTATACCTTATCTTTCATGTTAGGATCAGCTCCATTTTTGATGAGATACTTCACTGCTGGGACGATGCGGTGTTCTGATGCCCAAATAATGGGAGTCCAGCCACCATCGTCCTAAAACAAAATAGGTGTCAAAGTGACATGAACCCTAATTGGCAATAAAGTTCAAATCGAGGATTTCATATTGATATTTGACTCAAATGAAGTGATGATAAATTCTGATTCAAAATGTCCATGTATGACTGAGATAATGAGTGGGAACTGTTAATTGTTTGAAATTTTTCAAAGTCCAAGTATCTAGACTCTTCCAAAAATTATTTGACACGAACTAAATACAAACTTGACCTGCATATTTTCAGCTTGTATCAATATCCCAAATTTCAATTTATAATGTCCAATTGGCATAAATTCTACCAAAAAATTATTTGAGTAGAACGTTTTATAAACCATGACTTTGACTAGCCTGTATGCTAATTCAATGTCAACTCAGCAGAAGTTCATACCCAAAGACCAAAACCATAAACAACAATCTGCGAAATTATGACTACATCGAGATAAAATATGTCTACAGTAAGTATAGCCATAAAATTTCAAAAGGGGCCACAGTGAGATTTATATGTACTTTTGGGTTGCAGCACACCTCTAGCCCATCCCCTCATCATCATCCACTTAGCAAAAAGCACCCCCCCCCCCCTTCCTTCCCGAAATACATCAGCTGACCATGTTTGATAGTCCTGGGCCTTTAAAAGGTGTCAATGGCCCGATCAAAAAAAAGTTAACAGATGGACATGAAAGCATACACCATTACACAGCATGTCAAAAGACGGGCATATAAAAAGTTTGCCGAGAGCCATTGATCCTTGGACTACCATCATATCACTGTTACCTTGACAAAACACTGACCTGCATGTTGACATCAGCATCATCAGACTCTAACAGAACCTTCAGAACCTCTACATGGCCTGCTTTAGCAGCGTAATGTAACACAGTCATGCCATCTTCAGCCTATAAAATCAAAATACACATCTCATCAATACAACCACAATTTACAGATCAAATCTATGTTTAATATCAATACTTCATAAACATTACTTGAAATTATGAAAATGAGTTAAGAATTAGTCATTTTCAAAGATGCCGATCATCTTACCCTCTGTTTAATGTTAGCTTTACATTTCAACAGGTACTTGACGATAGCTACATGGTCATTTTCTGCGGCATACATCAGAGGGGTCTTCAGTTCTTTGTCAACAGCATGAATAAATGCTCCCATCTACAACAATTATATCCTATTTTATATTTTTGCTAACAAAAGAATTTCATAACTTAATCAACAAGCAAAAAAATGCGTCAAAGACAGAAATAGCCAGGTTGATGTAAATATGTTCGGTAAACAGGAAGTAGGTGTCAGACAGGTCTGAAATCGGATCCCACCATATGGTACCACCCGCTGATGATGGACATCGAAGGTCATGAGGCTGATAATTAATTGCTGAGTAAAGTGTTACAAAAATTTGCAGTATGAAGAATAACACTGGACAAGATTCTAAGTCAGTAAACAGGAAGTAGATGTCGCACAAGTCTGAAATCGGATCCCACGATATGGGACCACCCGCTGATGATAAATCCTAAATGACACCAAGCTACGATAAGTAATTACTGAGTGAAGTGTTACAGAAATTATTTCCCTGCCCGCCTGCCATTCACCATTTTATAAGCCGGTTTTGCACTCGTGCAACCCGGCCAATAAGGGGAGGTAACTACCTGAATCAACACGTGAACTATGGGGAGACTTCCAGAAATGCAAGCTGCATGAAGAGGTGTCTGGTTGTCAAAATCTTCTACCTTTTCATTGATGTCAAATCCCTCCCCTGCAAATAGTCAAAACAAAATTAAACACTTATTCCGATGACAATGTGTGATTGCAAACCAAAGGAAAATATAAAATTCTCACCAATCATAATCATGAATTTTTCCAAGTCTCCTTCATATGCCGGGTTATATATAAATTTGGGAAGTTTTTTCGTCTTAGGCCTGCAAGAATTACAAACATTATTGCGTTATGATCTGATCTTCATAAAAAAAGAAAAGAAACACAGTTCTTATTCTGCAGCACAATAAAGAAAATTACCTGTCCTCTGAAAAAGACTGAAAAACTTTTTCTAAAGCTGTCTTGTCAGGCCCCATGGGTAGACCACCTACAACAAATTAGAAATTATCCAGAGACTGTTAACCAGACGCTCATCAGAATTAATTCTAAAGAACAGTGAATGGATATGTAAAGAAATTAAAGATTTTGAAAAAAAACCTAAACAAACAAAAACAAGAAACAACACTTATCCAATAAGAGACAGACTGAGCTTTTTCTAGCTATACAAAACATCAACCAAATCTATTTTCGATGTAGCATCAGTCTTATCGTTTAAAAATATAAAAAAAAAAAAGAAGAGAAATAAATGACAGATTTGTGCTATCTTTTAAGCTGAGATTTTATTTGTGTTAACCAACAGATAACATTTTTTGAAGATGATGACATTAATGATCAGATTTCAATTTTACTTGTAAAACCTAAACATTTTTTTAACCTACGGTAGCCCTGGGAAAGCTACAGTAACAAAGACAATCTAAACTATCACATCCCTAAACTCTAAATATGAAATTAATTAAGCAACAAAAGTTAATTCAGTATGAAAGATTTAAAATAAGAGCTACAACTATTTTCATATACATGTGGCCTTTATATCAGTTTGGTGACCCTGTTCGAGCTTACCGGTGGAAACAGTTTTGTCCTGGACCTTGTGGACACCTGTGACCATCTCCTCTGAAGGATCTTTGTCCGCTTTAGTGAAATTTCTATAGGTATTGGAATGAATACCCATTTTAGCTCTGGCAACCCTGCAAAGAACAATGTTTTATAATAAAAACTTCCATTATGTACATTCAATAAGATCTATTATTTCATACATCAGACAACTGTTTGCCAAGCACGCAAATTCAAAATGGAACAAAACTGAACTTAATCAATGTATAAAACAAGACTGGTTTTGGTGAATTCAAAATGGCATGAATTCTTTTTTCCAACACACCTCGATGAAATACGGAAGATTTTCCTCTCTTGCCTAAACCTATCAGCTACTTACTGTGCTTTGTTGTATTTCTCCTCAAAGTTGGTCATGTTACGGGGTTCGTCCATCTGTAGGGAACCCCCGAACTGTTCCGACTCCTCCCCACAGTGAGGACAGAAGTACCGGCCATTCCTCAGCACCTGACATTGCTTGTGGAACTGATGAATGGGATACTTCACTCCATTGCTGTTCTCCGGCATCTTCCTACACTGGGCAAATGTTCCCTATAGAAATCACAAAAAAGCATGGCTGTAAGAAATTTCATTGTCCCACAATCTAATTAAAATTAGATCTTCCATCCACTCACCGGTTTCGATACGTTGTGTGGAAGATCTAACAACATCCCATTAAGGGTTAAGTCAAGAGTTCAATATGAATACATATCTTATTTATAATAAGCCAATCAAAACAATGGATGATTTTTCCATTTAGCAAATCAAATAGCAGTTTTCTCGCTTTATTCAGTTTAGCATATATACAATGCCGGCTTCTTCGATTGAAGCAATCGTAAAGGATTTATTAACTTTTGACCAGTGACCTTGGCACCAGGTCATGACACTCCCTTGAGTCTAGACCAACAATTCTGCCAAACATTATTCCAATCCATGCACTCAGTGAAAAGTTATGGCCCGGACAATGTCAAAAACCATTATGTGCATTGTGACCTTGACCTTTGTCCAGTGACCGTGACTCAAGGTCATGACACTTCCTTGGTCCAAAGCCAACAAATCATTTCAATCCATGCATTCAGTGAAAACCTATGGTCCAGACAATTAAAACCATAATGTACATTGTGACCTTGACCAGTTACCATGGCTCAAGGTTATGACACTTCCTTGGTCCAAAGCAACAATTCTGTGAAATATTATATCAATCCATGCACTCAGTGAAAAAGTTATGGCCTGGAAAATGTCAACAACCACTATGTGCATTGCAACACTAGACCTTTAACCAGTGACCTTGGCTCAAGGTCATGACACTTCCTTGGGTCCAGTGCAATAATTCTGTGAAATATTGTTCAGATCTACAAAGAGGGTCAAGAGTTATGGCCTGGACAATCTATTCCGGACGGACGCACGGACAATGACATAACATAATACGTCTAAAGACGGGCGTACAAAAATAACATATTCATTATTATCATTAATCCTTGCCCATCCATCTCCATCAAAAAAATGTCCTACCCAGCCAAACTAGCTTTTTTTTTTTAATTGAGGCCCTGTAAGTTATGTAGGCAATTCGAGGCATTGTTCAAGCCTAGGACACCCAGTAGAACCTACCTGTGTACAGAAATGGCCACACCCGGGACAACACTGATGAAGCTTTAGTCTTTTTCTGTGGGCCTCACATATGGCCATAAATGGGATTTTCACCCCTGGTCTGATCAGCTGAGAGTTGGTCACTTTATTGCAACAGCCCATAACCTAGGAAACAAAAAGCCAAGTTAAGATAAAGCATCTCACCTTTATATTAAATAAACTTTACTCAGAAATACTCGATTCCAATACTGATATATCAATATTTTAAAACATTTTTTCTGACAGTAATAAAGCAATGGAAATTGTTGATGTGCAAATGACCTTTGACATAAAAAGCATACTTATATAAAACAAAATTTTGAATTACAAACACAACTAATTCTTAAATGTGTTGTTACTATGTACTAGGGACATAAAATAATGGAAACATGGGCAATTTATATCACCTAGAATACGAACAACTTCAGCTAAAGTTGAACCTCGTTATCTCAAACTCGAAATGGGACCGAGAAAAGACTTTTGAGATATCCATGGATTCGAGATATCAAGGGTAAAAATACTAAGAAATAGGTGGCTGGGATTTCTGAATCACTTCGACATAACCATGGTATTTGAGATATCTGTTCGAGATATTGAAATTCAACTGCATTTATTCCTTATATCATATCAAAGTTGGAAAATCAGCACTTTTATCTAAGATGAACTGTATTGAAATGCAAAGGTCTATTATTATGAAAGAAAATATTCCTTAATAAAATCATTTCCAGATATTTCAAAACTAATTTCGATGCTGGAATTATAAAAAATCAATACCAGATATTCACTAATTTTGCTGCTGTAATTTATAATTTTGACAACATCACACAATACATCTGCAGCCTCTCTCACCTTGCCATCCACTGAGTCCAAAGCCTGACAGTAGGTAACACTAGATCCCAATTTCTTAAAACAAGCACCATTAATTTTACAGCAACACAGGGGGATCACATCCTTGTCCGGTGGGATGGGACCAGGAGGGGCCTGGAATCATATACATACAATTTCATTTTGATAGTTGGAATTGTCCACTACTGGTATATTTCAAACCAAGATTGAGTCAATTTCATATTTAAGTGTGCAAACAATATCAATCCCAATCAATTAATTGGAGGCCCACGGGCCAGAAGTCAGGCCTACAAACAAGAGCCTCAGTATCTGTTCCCAGGTCATAGGTCACCATACCAGTGGTTTCATTGCAAGGATGCATGACTCTTCTGAGGCTCTAAAAACATTTGTGTAGTGCCTATTACCTTCTTTTTAGAAATATGGTAGGTAAGGGAATTTTTTTTTCCCGATGGACAAAAATATAAACAAGACCAAGGCAGTTGTAGTGACTTAGTCACATGCACATGTAAACTGAGTACTCTCACTACAGGATGTTTGTTGTCAAATTGAAATTGGATGTTATTTGTTTAGTGACTAGACAAACTACAGACAATGGACAAAACTTCAATCACAAAAACTCATTTGAGCTTTTAGGCTTGAGCTAACTTACAATTCATAAGGACTCTTTACTACTTATTATCTGGCGGAATTTCTCGACATCTATTTGACGGTTCTTTTTAACATTTTTAGTATAGAATACATTCATCATGCTCACAGACAACACCAAGTTCACAACATCTCACAGCAGTACAAAATCATTGCTGATAAACTCCTTGGAGGCATTCCTATATCTTACTTCATATCAGAAAACTTTTGACTACATGTATGGAAATGAAAGATTTTACCAATAAAATCATTCAGTCTATTATAATACCGGTATATCTGATTTAAAGATCTACCGTATTTCTTCTCATTGAAGAAAAGCCTCTATACAATCTTTTAATGAATCTTTTCAAAGCGATTTCTTTCTCTCTCTCTGTCATTCTTGCAAAATTTTACGATAAAGTTGATAGAAGGTTGACTTCCATGCATTAACGAAACATAATTTTTGATATATTCCCTTAAGCTTCACCCAAATTTCATTTAATTCAAATCATTTTATTTATTAATAGGTAAGTTGTCTTGTGACTTCCTAAAAAGGATTACAAA
>CAJDSM010005060.1:0-13262 GCA_903981925.1 Ostrea lurida
AACCTTCGGTTCAGGTGAGCTAATAATTGATGCTGTTCTTGATAATGATAAATAAACATTACATTCAGACTGAAGGGACCGCTATTGGATCAAAACTTGACGACCGTATTGCATGGGGGTGGGTGGGAGCAAATCTTCTTTTTTTTTAAATCTGAAAAGCTATCCGATATGTTGATGACATTTTGGCATCTGGATCGGAACAAAACCGCGAATAAAGTACATCAGAACATTCAGCTTTCTCTACGGCTACAACACATATCTAACACCAAAACGCAGATCGAAAGTGCGAATAGATCTCAAGATTGATAGTTATATTATATTGTATGTACATTTTAAAAAAGAAAGAAAGCCGGATTTCCTTGATATAATGATTTTAATAACAGAAGGCTTCCCTTTCTACTGACTTTTACTGCAATAAAACTCTAACGATAAAGATACACGTATGTACATGTATCATAACAAAAGCTCTATCCGTCCAGAATCTACAACAAACCTACCCCCTTTGGACTTATCCTCCGTGCGCTTAGATGTTCTACGGAATTTAAAATACTAGATTCAACGAAAGGAACTAAAGAGAATCTTAGAAAACATGCTTATTTAGATAATGACGAAGAAAAAAACCCTTTTAAAATACACAAATCTCCTAAACTACAGGGAAAATACGAAGCGGTATAACTGTTGTCTTTTGTGGTAAATTGTTCTCATTAAATTTTTCAGATTTTTTTCTATGTATACATCTAATAAAGTTATGCTTTCATACGTAATTACAACATTGAAAATAAAAAGATACACAAGAACAAAGCACTTGTTTCTAATTATTTTTGATATTACCAACCTATGAAAAATAACAGTTCCATTTAGAGAATTGCTAC
Source organism: Ostrea lurida (assembly GCA_903981925.1). NCBI lineage: Eukaryota > Metazoa > Mollusca > Bivalvia > Ostreida > Ostreidae > Ostrea > Ostrea lurida. The sequence continues at coordinate 873 of CAJDSM010005060.1, forward strand.
GTTGTAGACACGTCGTCTTTTGAGGCTTATTTCTCGCTTGTTGTTTACATTCTGACCGGGCAGATTTCGTGGTTCACATTTTTAATGTTTATATATTTGATTTCCTTGCAAGTTTATTTTTATATAATTGCAAAAATAGGAACTATGAATTCATGGCTATCAGAACCAGTGGGAACTGATATCAAAAGTGCATTGAAATGATCAAATGCGATTTTACGAGCAATGGAAAGTTTAATACCTACTGAATTAAAATCTAGGAATGTGCATGACAGATTTTGATTGCCTGATTACATATGAATATAGTAAATGAAATTAATAATCTGTAGGTTGTGCAATTTTTTTTTCTTCCTGTCACATTCATTCGATGAAATCTACTATTTTAAAATCAGAAACAGATAAGTGAAGTTTAGTTTCTATATACAGATTTTGTGCCTTTGATTGTTAGACACGAACTTCCTACTTGAAGTAGGTGCATAGATAAATATTGGAAGGAATACACAAACCAATTAATTCATATTACGGAGCGCCATAGCTGTCCTAAAGTATATGTAATTAACATAAACCGTTTTATCATATGGTATATGCACCCCACGGCACCCGGGTTAGAATATGCCCTCAGTACCCCTTGCTTACCTCGGTTGACAATGTTTTTCTCGGGGTAAAATTTTTCAATGTTACCCAAAAATTACTACATGCACTATTCATTTTGATTTACTAATTGTGATAAAAACAACAAACCGTTTAGTCATATTCTCAAACGCCGTAACCTAACAATCTACGACGAACCGTACGCGCATAAATTTGACGCATTCAATAATTTTTCTTGTTATACTTTCATGTAAAATACTTGAATCTGATTGGCGTAGGAACAGCTGACAAAATATAATGTTTCCCTTTTGAGAATAGAAAACACGCCCTCCAGGATGATAGTATCTAGCAACGGAAAACATTACTTGACAACGGGTAACATTGTGAAAAATTATCACATGCGTCAAATTTATGCGTGTACAATTCGTCATAGATTGTTAGACGACGTCGTTTGATCGTTCGGGATAAACGCGATTACCTGTACTGATATACAAACCTTCACATGATAGTGATCAAAGTCTACAGACGACTAAATAAACGGTTTGTTGTTTTTATAACATTCAGTATAACATAACAAATATTGCATGCATTGGTAAAATAACGATGATTTTTTTTCGACTACGCCTCGGTTGACAATATTGTTCTCGGAGTAAAAGTATTCAATGTTACCCTCAACTACATGCAATATTTAAATAATATCTCCTGTTGTCAAGTAACGTTTCCCGTTGCAAGATACTATCATCCTGGAGGGCGTGTTTTCTATTTTCAGAGGGAAACAGTATGTTTTGTCAACTGTTCAATGGCTAATCAGACTCGAGTATTTTATATGAAAGTATAACAACACTATATGATGTGCTTATATCGTTATAATGATGAGGTGATGTTATGTGATAAGGTAAAAAATGTAGTGATATGAAAAATGTGGAGCATTTATTTATATGACGTGATAAAGGCAATCTACGCGTTCATGGAATCATTGTATGTGGGTACACCATCTCGTGTATCTTAGTGATTATCGTCAGGAACAAGTTTCATTAATATTTTTTGTCTGAGAAAAAATCTAACTGAAGAATTTCATGAAAAGGCGAAACTAACGAACAGTGATCAATTTCGTAAGTCTCAAAGAGAATACAAAACATGACTTTTCCACACATTACGCGACCATTCCGCACGATAAATTAAAGACAAGACTTTTTAACTTTATAGAAAGTTGTTTCGTCAACAAAAATGGAAAAAGGAAATATTAATATCTAGTGATCAGCCATTCTAAAAATTACGTTGTTAAACTCCACCCAGATTCCTAAAACAAGTACTCTGAAGTTGATGTTAAAGCAATGCTGGAGTTCCTCATTAACATATCGTTTATTTTTTGGCCACCAGGTTCTTCCAACAGTCTGTTGGAATTCCAGATGGGCACGATTGTGGCTCCTTTGTTAACTGACCTATTTTTGATATTCTTATGAGGCAGAATTCGTTGAAAAGCTTCTACATGAAAAGAAAAATATCTAAGCGGTGGCCTTTAATTCGACATATCGATATACTCTATTAAAGATAATGATTTTTCATATGTCGATTTAATATATCCCAGCGAATTAGAAATAAAAGACACCATATAGTCTTCTATGTCTGCTTCACACTCAGATATTTTATTAAACATAGACATTAGCGGCAAACTAACTACTCATCTCTATAACAAACAGAACGATTCAGATTCTCCATCGTCAACTTTCCATATTTATGTATCAATATTATATCATCACCTGCATATGGAGTGTATGTCTCTCGACTTATTCAATACACAAGAGCTTGTTCTGCGTATAATCAGTTTTTTTAATCGAGGCACGTTGCTTACAAACAAGTTGTTGCTGCAGGGGTTTCGACAGTCACATTTAAAGGCAGTATTGTGCAAATCTTATGGTCGTTATAATGATTTAGTTTCCAGTATGGCCTGGCAAATTGGGTCAAATCTGTCCCTGAATGTGTTTCATACCAGATTGTTAAGCCGTTTTTTTCATACATTTTTCCGTTTACCTGACCAAGACAATGGGATGACATCGGTATGACCGGTGGACAGGGGATGCTTACTACTCCTAAACACCTGACCCTGCCTCCGGTATGTCCAGGGGTCCAAGTTTGCGCAACTCTTCTTTTGTATTCTATTTGAGACTTACAAAGTTGATCACTGTTCGTTATCTTTGTCTTTATCATATAATGACGTTACTACATGTTCATATAATGACTTAACCACATAACGTGAAGGATTGTACGGCTTCATGTAATTAGCTATTTTACATCAAGGCAGCTCTGGCGTTCCATGCAAATCAAGAAATGAACAAATAATACGCAGGCTTACTGGTTTTTAATGCGCCAGAAAAAATATTCAATGTTTATTCCCAAATCTTATTCACCCCTTAAATACATAACGAAGACTTTTTTTTAAATAAATGTTTATTCCTTGCCATTGATAAGATGCCTGCCCATTGAGGGCTTCTGAGTTCATGACGTAAGTTGGTGTTTACAGCAGATCATGATGGTAGGCGTCTTACTAAGTTATGATGGTGAGTTCACACCAGATTATATTCATGATGGGAGGGGGAAGGGAGGTCATTTTATACCAGATCATGTTCAATAACGAAAATTTATATGAGAATCAGTATCAAGTCATGTTTATATTAGATGCCTATGTTTAAATCAAAACCATCCTTATAATGGACATTTATGAATGTATGTTTATGCCAAATCATGTTTACAGTGAATATTTATGCATCTATCAATTCATGCTTTTAAAGGAAATCTATGTTTTTAATGGGTGCCTATGTTTTCGAGTGTGTGATTTTACTGAATTTTGATGGGGGTCACAGATTTTACCGCTTTCGTGTGACTCTAAAAGTTATCAGAAGATTTTAAGTTTATATTTGATCCCCCCCCCCCTGTTTTTTGTCAATCTTCTGGATTGCCCTTTTCCCATAAAACTAAACATTAATAAATAAATGATGATGAAACACAAATTTTTTTTAAAGCTAAAAAATATACTAAAGAAAGTTGCTGTATCTAATAGATGCATTCCTTAATTTAAAAAAAAGAAGAAATCTAAATAACATTTCTCATTTTGATCTTTCAAAATTGACAAAACAGTTGTCGTTAGTGCGGCAACTTCAACCTAACGTGTCCATGTTCGACTTTCGATCCCGACGTAGTGCCAAACTTTATAAGATGTTTAACATAGGCACTTGCTGATTCCCCGTCAAACTTCCGGTTTATAAATAAACGTTGTGTTTTCGGATACAGCCTTAATAAAAACATCTACCGGCAGGTTTTGGCACCATAGAAATAGAATAGTCATATGTCTACAGCCTGGTGTCCCATGTATATTTTGATGTACGTCAGCAAAAGAATCCTTAAATTAAAATATAATACAATAAAATGTATCTATTTATATAGATGCAAAAACGGCAGCTATTACAATCATTGTATAAAACCACTGTTACATGTAACATATTTAAACATGATCTCTCAGCTGTTATTTTGATATGAACATTCATTTGATATACAGAGGCACCGACTGGGTGCATTTCTGTATGGGTGCATTTGTAATGCACTGCACGGATACATTTTGAAATATTTTTTCTTAAAAATGATCTTTAATGATGCACCAAAATTTCAAAACAGGAAATAAATATGATCAAGGTTTTACAACATATCTTGGATATTCCATCTTGAAAGTGTAGACAGATATCTACATGTAGCTATTCACAACAGCAGAGTAACAGTGCAGGTCCCGGTAATACACCATTCACTTCGTCCTAGAAGATTCTGCGCCGTCACTGCAGCACGTATACACAACAAAAGATTATCTAAAATAATTTCAAATATTCTTTAATTGTAAAAATGGGGGAAAATGTAAAATATATATTTCTTTTAAAAATTGAAAAAAAAAGTTCACCACTGTTTGCTATAAAAACGACTTATATGGAGGCTAGCATTTTAGTTTCGTATACAGCTTTTTGCATTCTCTCCGAAAACGATCATCGAAAAAGCTATAGACAATAGGATTAGTCACGTTACTGAGGAAATAGCCACGTAACAAAAAACCTCTGAAGGATCCAAGCTTGGCAGACATAGTACTGTAATAAGAATTATTGGTTGCCTTAATGATTAGCAGCACACTGTTTGGGAATACTCCGATGTACGATACACCCGTAGCCACGATGAACATCACAGTAATCCGCCTACTTCGATTTACACCAAATTTCTTGCGTTTTGTTGACAATCTGTTCAGAGCGTTCATTGACACAGAACTCAACGAACGTAGTACACTCTTTTTACCTCCTTGGGAGGAACTCTCCCGCATGCTCATCACCACTGAGCTCGACTCGCTCTCAACGTCGTCGTTGATCATTGATTGCTGGGGGGCTCTTTGAGTCTGCTGCATTTCCAAACGAAATTTCATTTGTTTATACAGTACCCGACCCACAAATATATACATCACCGTGCATATCAAAAATATACTCGTACTGAGGACCAGAAGGAATCCATTGTACATTTTATAGAACATATTTTTCCGGAAGCTAGGTAGAGCTTGGCAATTGTAGACTGTAATCCCATGCACTATCTTTTCCGCGGATCCGTAAAACACAATGGACGGAGTGTTCACAATAACAGAGAATAAGACTGTTCCCAGACAGGCCACGAGCGCACCCTTAGGGGACAACTGTCTAAGGAACGGTCGACAGGCTTTTCGGAACCTCTCTACTGCTATTACACCCAACATCACACCTGAACTAACGGCAACACAATGATTGATATACCGAAAGGTTTTACATGTTTCTGACGAGGTGAAGGTGTATTTATACCTCATGTCAAAAATCTCAAAAGGTATCACCACAAAACAAGCGATGAAATCCATCACCGCCAGAGCCACCACAAACGTCCGATGGTTGGAGGAATTGTAACGAAAGAAATACACACAGAAAGCGTGGCCATTACCCACGGAGCCGATAACGGACAGCAAGGCCATAAATATTGCGATGGGGAGATCATTATTCACAAAATCCTGCCACTCCAAATCCCCCACAGAAAACACGTTCGTCCGATTGGTAGTGATTACATCTGTGGTGGAGTTCTCCATCGCCAGCTAGACTGTTCAATGCGCAGGTTGTTTATTCTGTTTTGTATCGATGAACAAGGAAGCCGTTGCTGTCCGTATTACGGATGTACCGGAAATGCTATTGTCATACACTATAGTATCTACTTCCTGTTCGCCATTCAATCAATATGGATCAGAGTGCGCTCATTAACATAGAGTAAATTTTTATAATACCCTCGATAGAGATCATCCGAATTGTTTACAGTGTACACAAGTATGACGTTTCCACCTTGTTCGACTAGTTCAATGTTGTTTTGGTGTTTACATCCTGATGACCAATGGCCACCACGGCGGTCAGTTTGTGTCACGGAGCTAACCCCGTGTAACGATGCATCACGACACTGTCCATTTCATAACTGCTTGTTCGATTGAGATTAATTTCATAATTTTGAAAAATCAAGATTTCCACAATACGCCAATTCGTTGAGGAGAGCAAAGTAAAATTAAAATATGTTCATTTTTCAACGCAATGAATATTCATTATGAAATACCACATAATATGAACGTATAAGTTAATGGCGGTTTCCTTATTAGTGCAAATGTAAATATTTAAAGTCAGGCAATAGCGGAAGGATTTCCCGTCCTAAAGACACTGATAACGAAAAATCGTTAAGAGAAAACCGCCCGACAGAACTTTACAAAAATGAAGGGGGAACACATCCGTCTGACAGACCCGAACAAAACAAAATGTTCAGAAAAAGCTGTCTGACACACACTATTAAAAACCGTCCAACAGTCAAAAATAGAAACGTTTCAGCAGTCACCAATAATAGTATGTCAAGGCAAAGATAACGAATAGTGATCAATCTCGTAAGTCCCAAATAGAATACAAAACAAGAGTTGGGCAAGTATAAATGGTTCAGAAAAGATTGTGAGACGGTCACCGTGAAACGCTTTAGCTGAGATAAAAGCCTTCACAATACACTGTAGCTCTGATGGATGAACACTCTTAGAATGGATTCTTATTATCATTCAGAAACTTGAGATGGCATGCGACATACAGTCGCGCAGTTTCGTCATTTTTGAACCACAAGGGTGGAAAGCAGTACTGTTGTGGCATTTAATGTTAAACGAGGGTATGGAAAACGTAAGGTATGGGAGATTCTGATGGTAGTACAATATTTATTGAAATTCGACTTTTGTTTCCAATAGAAGAATATGAAGGCAAGAAGTGAATTTTAAAAATATGGAAAAAGGCATAATTGACAATCGTAACAAAATACAACAGTTTTGTATAAGATACCTTCCACTTGCTTCCCCTCTATATAGGACCGTTTTAAATATACTTGACTTTTAATGAAACATACATGAAACATAATGTTCTCTTCCTTACACGATACGACACACCTATTCTATGTTGGATCATGGTATCACCATTATGTAAGACATCCATAAAAAGTGTAAAGGTTATAAATAACAATAATTATTATATGATTGAATACTTCCTAGCTCTCTGATTGGCTGAGATACAACAAAGTAGAAGTCAATAATTTCTCATATTCACCTCCACGTGACCCTCCAGATGAATACTAGTATTAGGATTTATTGACTTAGAACTACGTACTATTTAATTTGGATCTCAGCCAACTTGCCGATTCACCTCCTTACAAAAAACAATTTTGAAGGTGTTTTTTTTTTTTTTTTTTTTTTTTTCAATTAATGATATAATAAAACAATTATACTGATGTTTTATCGGTCCATACGATGATTTAGAACCTTCGAAGTAAAATATTTACCTCGACTTCGGCTCGGTGAATATTGTACTTCTCAGATGTCTAAATCATCTTATTTCGGGCTCGGTGAATTTTTTACTTCGAAAGTGTCTAAATCATCGTATTGACCTCAAAAACAGCAATAGTTATATAATAAGCAGACATTTTAAACTAAATGAGGCGATTTCGGGTCTATGATCACGGATGTTGCTATTTTTAAGACGCAGAACGGAAAACGGAACACAATTTACGATTTATAATGATTAATGTAGTTAAAACAACACTTAAAATCGGGGAAATATTCTTTAATTTTTATCAAAATAGGAAGTAAAACAATTTTATCTAACAATTACTCACAAGTACATGTAGTTAATTAAGCTAAGTTAAATGTCTATACTCAGGCGTTCTACAAGGATCTTGAAATTTCGGCAATGACATAGGTGCTAACAAGCAGCAAAAGTAGAGAATGGAAAGAACATACTAGTATGTGCCCCTCTCCCTCTTGTAACAAAACTCTTTAACATATATGTATTTATCCACATAAGACAGTGTATCTGTGTATGTAGAACAAGTAGTGTGGTGGGTATAAAACAACGACAATGCATTATCTTATTAATCAACAAGTTATATCCTGTGATAATATATGGTTTTTAACTCACTGTAACTTTGTAACAGCCAAACTCCATTTCAAATATTTCCAGATATGCCCTTGCTATATATGTTCTTTGAAATTAATTAAAATATTACTATATATTTTTAGAAGAGGAGTGGGGGGAGGGGTGATGACACTTTATTAACCCCGTGTTTCGTACATTATGGAAAGCCAACGGGATCAAAATTATATATCTCTATCTATGCACAACATAATTCGTTCATTGTAAATATAGAAATGTTAAATGTAACTCGACAATTGCAGTATTCATAGTTCTTTTTAAAAATCCTTCTTGCAATGCCAGTCCGGTATGTAAAAAGAAGTGTGTAAATGTTGGTACGCAATGTATTATTTGTTATATTATAACTTTCAAATGCAAAATGTTAAATCAAATTCTATCAACATATGAAATTGAATCCTCCTGATTTGACACAATTAAATTTTTTTAACGAGCAACAAGCCAATTCATCATCCGTTCATCTGTACTACGGCTGTAGTGCTTCATCCAACAAGGGGCACGTGCTGTGACGTGTCAGAATTCGAAGCTCCTCTACAGACTTCAGTTTGAGTCATATATGAAACACTTCTGATTACTGGAGGTCTGACACATATCTACTGTACTGTAGCATGTACTGCCCTAAAACACCGTCAGTCTATATATAATACATGCTTATATCAATGTGGTCTACGGTGTAAATACTCCAGAACTACCGTGTTTTATTGATGTTGATAATGTAATCTGATGTGTCTATGATGAATTCAAAACAAATAGTATTTTATTACACGTGCACTAAAATAAGCAACGCATTTTTAGCTTTAACTGGCTACAATACCCGTGTCTAGCATCTTTTTTCATGGATGCAAACATTTCTCCATGAATAACAGGTCACCCCCACCCCAACATAGCTTCATTCCCTGGATATAATAATACATGTATATGGTAAAGCTTCCCCCTTCATCTGGGTTTCACAAATGATTTCAGGGGTATGCAAATTGGTTGTGTTAATTTTTTACCATTACATACCGTTTATCATGTACTGCATCCCATATATGTAGGATATGATTGATAAATTGTTATTTTTTCCCCTTCTATTTTTTTGGACATTTCTTTCTTTATGAACGATTACTTCTATTGCACTCTGGGACTCAAAATTGGAATAGACTTATCTTATACTGCGTTTTAAAGATCATGTTATTGTCGTAATAATTCTAACTTATCGTCATATTACTCCAGCCCCATGCTTTACAGTTCGCTATTGTGGAACAAGTCATCAGTGTATTTATTGAACTTGGTATATTGTGTTGTAATTATAAGGCTAAAAAAATATTTGCGTGTTTCCGATTACTTTAACTGATTACTTTAATTTTGCAATCGTCAACTTTCCCTTTCTGTGTAGTAATAAACCACTATCACCTGCTTATGGTGTGTATATCTCCCAGTTGATTCGATACACAAGACCATGCTATGCGTATGAGGACTTTTTAAAGCGAGGCCAACTACTGACAAAAAAGTTGATGTTGCAGGGTTATAACGAATCTCGTTTAAAGTCATCATTTCGCAAATTCTACGGTCGCTATAATGACCTTGTTTGCGATTACAAATTATCACTAAGTCATATGTGGACTGATTTGTTTTTTCAGTAACCCCTACTGTAGACTGTCATTTTCCTACTAGATTTGAATACGGGTAATCCGTTTACTTTTTTTCGACTCAGGGCTCACGGCGGGTGTGACCGGTCAGCAGAGGATGCTTACTCCTCCATGGCACCTGATTCTACCTTCGATTTTGTCGGAGGTTCGTGTTGCCCTACACTCGATTTTGTATATGTTTTTTTGGATTATGATTAGTTTGACACCATGTTAACTTCGCCTTTTTGTATTGTGAGAATGTGTTTTTTTTTTTTTTTTTTTTTTGCTTTAATTTATTTTTAATTCAATACTGAACACTGGATGTTAGATGTCTGTACATACAAGTGTATTTATCGTGAATACGTTTCGTTCCTGGTGATGCAGGGCAAATAATTACTGAATTAAAAAAAAGCGAAAAAAAAAAAAAAATGTTTTTCCGACCCTACATTGTTTTCTCGATGTAATCGGAAACAGCTATTTTTTTCTTTTTTGGCTTAACTTATGCGAGATAAATTAACAGGTAGACATTCCACATCCATTGCACACATGGTTTGCTCAATTTTTATACATAATGTTCAACTTTACTCTCAGCTCAGTCTGAACTCCTGTCATAAAAAGAGAAGGAAAGAGGCAGACATCCAATGTACTTATGTACCTTTAATTTGATTTATAAATTAACACAAAAAAAAACCCACTCCCCCTCCCCCCAAAAAGGAATAAAAAGACAAAAAGAAAACAAACACACTCCAACCCACTCCCCAAAAAACATTAAAATATTGAATTATCAACCACTAAAATCATGTTATTAAGTGAACAATGCTTACTCCACATTTTCTTTCGATACATTTGATAACCTGAAACCCCCGTCACAATGTCTCTAGAAAGTTTCATAGATTTCTGTAGAGTGGTTTTAGAGGTGTAACAGGAAGGGAGAAACTGCAACGGACCAGACTTGGATTTGAACCCGGGTCCCCTGAATTTCCAGTCATGCAGATTCTCTACAAACTAAACATTCTAGCTACCGGAGATCGAACCCGGCTGATCGCTACAGAGGAGGTAGCAGATGGGAGGTGGGGACGAACAGGATTATTATAACCCCCCCCCCCCACTTCCGCTCGCGGGGGTATAATTCCTCATCTGTTATTGAAATTTAGACATTGGAAGTAAGACGTGATTATCAAATCCTCTCGGAGATTCACCCCGTGATGGTGAGACACTCCTCCACACTGAGCGTGACTCACGGAGACACTTAGAACTGCTATTGATGTGGGAACGGCATCAAGTACGCGACAAATTGATGTTCAACAACTGCGCCATGTATATCATCTGTACGTGAGACATTTACACATGCAAGTGTGATATGAGTAATACTTTTCAAACCGTTATATACATGTATTCAAATTTATACATAAATCGTGACCAGTACTGGGGGGTTTAAATTCAATTATAAATAGGGGAACAATTGATTAAATAGACGTCGGACAAGCTTTTGACATATAATGTATTTAAAATGTAAACTTGCTCAATCATGAGCTCAAAACTCAAAACTTCTCATACCGGTACCCGTAAAGAGATGCTTAAAATGTTATTTCTCATTGAAACAAAACAGAAATAAATAAATAAAATAAAGACTCAGAAATGATCGAAAGACATTAAGATTTCAGCAATATCTTTGACAGAGACCAATGACATGCTGCCTGTGGCACATATCCCAATACCTGGGGTTTGTATGAATGGCGAGATATCTCATTACACCAGTGGTGTTACATGTGTATATGAAGGACAATATATATAATATAAATATTATGTGTGTCTCATTAAATCAGGGGTTGTATGAATGACGAGATTTCTCAGTAAATTAGGAGATTCATCACTAAACCAGGGGCTGCGTAAATACCGATTCATCTCACTAAATCAGGGATTATATGAATCACGAGGTGTTCCATTAAACTACGATTTGTACATGTATGTATCTCAATAAATCAGGTGTTGTATGAATGACGAGATATCCCATATTAAACTAGGGTTTGTATGAATATTAACATGGTATCTCACGTATATGTAATTGACGAGATATCTTACTAAACCACGGTATGCATGAGTGACGAAGTATCTTACTAAAATGTAGCCGGTTTTAGTGAAAACCAAGACTATTATAGGGTTCGTTCATCAGTTTATTGTTGCAATGTACACCAGTTGCCAACCCTGAAATATACAATAGACAATGAATATTTACAATATGAAGAAATAAAATGGCATATACAAAACTTGTCACATAGTGATAATCTGAGAATATTATTTTATGGTGACGGTGTGTTTAAAGGGCAATAACTCTTCAAAATATCAAGTTCGTCAACTATTTCATTTAGCATTTAAAAAGGTGAAAATACATGTACAAATTCTCATGAAATATTTCACTAGCTCGGATGTTAATTTACCAGTTTAAAACAAGAAAAATGGAACTCAAAGCATAAGCTTACCAAAGACAATGTGCCTGGAGGCTCAATATACTTAACAAAGAATTACAATATGATATGCATGGACCAGCACCTATATAGCATAAAAACTTAACTTTTAATTACAAATGTATCTGTGATATTTATATGGCAGGTTTTAAGGCGATAAATCACACGCTGATTTATCTTGCAATAAGAACATGTAGT
>CAJDSM010005062.1:0-11214 GCA_903981925.1 Ostrea lurida
ATTGCACGATGGGTGTATCAACTCACTGAGACGATTGTCGGGTATAATGAGGACCTCTGTATGACTTGGACCTTTGACCTCAACCAATGTCAAAATTATTAGTTTTTTAACATGCTGAAACATGCACTTAGATATAAAATCCATTAGTACACACCAGACATGCACTTGGATATATAATCCATTTATACACACCAGACATACACTTAGATATAAAATCCATTAGTACACACCAGACATGCTAATTATATATATATTGACGCTGTGCAATGCATTGACTGCCATTTGCCATCGATTTTACATATTAAACAAAGATAAGTACAGCTCAGGTGGAAATTAAATTGCCCACTGGCCATTGTAGGCTATTTTTAGAACACAGTGGGTTGTATATATAATTGTATTAAACCCAGGTAAATAGCCACTCCTAATGCCCACTGTGATTCCGAGTGGCCAGCCCACAGTGGAAAGTGGGCATTCAAAAGTCCACCTTAGCTGTACTGTATATACACAGTATGATGGAAGCTGATCGACAGTCAAGTTTCTCATTGCAGAAGTGTAATCGATGACGGCATCTTGGCTATGTAGATTTGTTCCTTAGACTTTAGATAATTTACATACTACTGGGATGTGATTGTTCTTAACAATAACAGATCTTGATCAGCTGAATCACATTTTGGGCATTCTGGGATCGCCCGGACAGGAAGACCTCGACTGCATCCTCAATGAAAAGGTTAGTATGTCAGTCCTCTGTAACAGTTTGTGTGTAGATTTTACTACTGGGTGTTTATCTGAATTTTTCATGTTGCATTTGCGGGTAAAACTCAGTTTGCAACTGTTAAATCAGCATTAACGGTCACAAATGAGAAGGTAGTTATTTCCTAGATTAATGTGTTGCCATTAAAATTCAGCATTCTGGACTTTGTTGGGAGAGTTGTAGTTGGATGCAATTCTGTCTTGGAACGACTCTTGCCAGTGATAAGCAGATTTGCAGCTGCTAATTTTCGCGACGGAAATGATCTTAAATGTGAGGGATATTAAAAGTCTGGTGTACGTTAAAAAATATCCACGACGTGTTTCTTGTGAACCTTGCAAGAATTTCTCACATGTGAATAGAATTTGGTGTACTGTACAGCAAAATAAACATATTAAAAATAATTTTACCCTCCCACAGGGTATTCATAGGTTTCATCTTGCCTGTCCGTCTGCCTCTCTGTGTCTGAAATATTTTGAACACAACTACTCCTAGACAACCCACAGATTTTAATGAAACTTTGTGGAGTTGTAGATTACATATTGAAGATGTGTGTAGTGTCAGGAAATTTATGTAGAAAATATGAATGTTGGACTTGGGCGTTTTTCACCAACACATGCCTCAATGCATTATCCAGGGTTAGACATTAACTTTTTCTTTCACTTGCCTTCGGGCAAGTAAACTCAAACTTTCACTTGTCCGAATTTAAAAATTAGTTGTCCGAAAATTTTCAACTCAAATTCAATATATTGCTCTATGCTTTATCGGTCTATAACAAAACATGTTGAAGTGTAACAAAATTTTATTCAATAAAGAATTTGAACTACTGAAAAAAACCCAGTTAACAAAATTAGAACTACGATGTAATCCTTACGTTTTAATTCATACTTCTTTTTATTTTCTACAATTATTTTTCTGTTATCATCTGTTTCTCGCCATTTTTTCGCCAAAATACTTGAAAGAGAGACGGTTGCGAAGCCATGCTTTCCCAAATATGAATACGATAAGTCGTGTATCAATATCGGAATCTGCGTCTTGAAAACACCCATTAATGGAATAAGATGCGGTTCGACTTAATCACAGGAATCGCGTAACAGTATAAGAAAGATTCCGATAAAGAAAATGAAAATACGGACTTGAAATTTTATTGAAATTAATATCTAGGCTCAACACAAGTAAGACAACAACAACTCTTATTGAATAATCACTTGCCCGATCGGGCAAGTGTGTATTGAGTTTCACTTGCCCGAACTGAGCTTTTACTTGCCCCGGGGCAATCGGACAACCGTTAATGTCGATCCCTGTTATCCACACCTCCTCCTAAGCGACTTGCAGGATTTTAATGAAACTTAATGGAGTGTTAGATTACATAATGGAGATGTGCATATTGTCAGGAATTTTATCTCTGACATTCATTTACATGATATAAACGTTTGGACTTGGGCATTTTTTACCAACACCATGCTCAATGCAATTGTTTGCAACTCCTCCTAAACAACGATATACTATATTACCCATTCTGTTTGATTTGAGGTAATCTGTTGTTTTCATTATGTAGTGTGCCCTGTGGGGGTATATGTCCCATAAGGACAGTTCTAGTTCCTCCAGTATTTACATGTGATTACATATTGTCGTTTTGTTTCTTACAGGCCAGAGGGTACATCCAGTCCCTTCCATACAAACCCAAGGTTCCATGGAACAGACTGTTCGGAAGGGCCGATGCTAAAGGTATTAATGAACACATAACACTGGGCAGGAGGCCCTGAAACAGGCTTTTGTGTAGGCCAACATGGACCAGGAGGCCCTGAAACAGCTTTTGTGTAGGGCCAACATGGACAGGAGGCCCTGGAAACAGGCTTTTGTGTAGGGCCAACATGGACAGGAGGCCCTGAAACAGGCTTTTTGTGTAGGGCCAACATGGACAGGAGGCCCTGGAACAGGCTTTTGTGTAGGGGCCAACATGGACAGGAGGCCCTAAAACAGGCTTTTGTGTAGGGTCAGGGATTTATCCAGAATTTAGATGTTACATGTACTTTCAATTTCATATTGAAGGGAATTTTTGAGAATGTAGTCATGGGCTTCCAGAGGAGGGGATGTGGGGCATCCTCAGATTATGCTATCTAAAAATAGGTATATCATTTGATGGGTAACTGATTCTTGTCAATATTGTAAGACTTTTATGTTATAAAATTCCCATCATGTAGTTTTTGCATTTCAAGGGGAATTTTTACTTGTGGAAGGCCTTCAAGGAGGAAATATTCATATGTTGTCAAAGGTTTACCGGTAGTATAAAACACCTCAGTAAATCCCTGAGGGCTGACCGTATGGGAACATACTTATAAAACAGTTTATTGAAGTCTCTGTCCCTGGATCAAGATCTTGTGAAGAGCTGATCCTATAGTTTGTTACACTGCATTTTGTACCCTTAATCACAATGAATTGGTAGTATTTGGCATGGGGAATGGTACCATTTCCAAACACTGCTGACTTTTGTAGTTTTATGCCTCGCTCATACGGATGCGCATTAAATTTTACTTCGCATTAAATTTAATACGAAGTAAAATAATGTGGATCAAATTAATTCGATTTCAATTGCATCACACGGCGGTAATGCGAAGTAAACTAATGCGAATTAAATTCGTAAGCATTTCTGATTTGAGCGAGTGGGCAAAAAAAGGGGGGGGGGTAACAAAGAAAAATCTTGTTACATAGATATCTTTCTCGATTTCCCCACAAATTTTCTCATATACTTTAATGAGCCAAGATAATCTTTCTAATGTTATATGACGTAATGTTTTATTACAGATACATATTAATTTTTTACTATGACGTCATTATAGGTGTGAGATTTCAATGCATGTTTTGGGGTAAATGATGCAATTTTAATTAGTTTTTCGCTCAAAATAGCAAATATATCGCTAACCATGGTTATGATGCATGTGACCCAAATACGCCATTACGCATGCGTCTACATTTAATGAGCATTAGCTTCGCTTCGTGTTCACACGGTACTAATGCGAAGTAAATTTGATGCAAATTAAAAACACGACGTAAAATTTAATTCGAAGTAAACTAATGCGCATTAAATTTTCCATGTGAACGCGGTTGAGATTTAATGCGAATTAACTTACGTTTGATGCGAATTAAATTCATCGTGTGAACGAGGTATTAGTCAAAAGAGAAATTAATTTTACTTCTAAGGCTTTATGTTATCATTATATTTATGCTGTATCATATACATATGGTACGGCATAAATATACTGTCAAATAACATGTTTGTTACAAATTACTTTGGTAATTAATCAATAAAATAAAGTAGTAACACATGTGTTTGTGTGTGTGTGTATGATCATACTATACACAAATGAATCATTGTAAACGGACAATGATTTACTTAAAAGGCTATATGTTAATCAATATATATTTATGCTGTACCACGTTTGTGTGTGATCATACTATAAGCAAATACATTATTGTCCATGTATGAGAGATAGTGGCCAGATATATACACATTTCAATATGTCTTTGCTAGCGTTGGATCTTCTGGATAAAATGTTGACCTTTAACCCCCACAAAAGACTGGCAGTGGAGGATTTGTTGGCCCATCCATATCTAGAACAATACTACGACCCTGCAGATGAGGTAAAATCATATACCATGTTTCTTGTGACTTCATCATTTGGGTAATACGTCGGTTTCGAGATATGAGCTCTCCTGTGTAGGAGGTGCATTTAGTGGAACTTTGGATGCCGAGATGGGACTGAGTGGACCTACCGTCAGTTGGGAACGATTAAATGTATTAAAAGCGGATTCTCTTTAAATATGTAAATGTAGGAATTAAAAAATATTGGTGAAAGAGATGTTTAACGAAAGTGAAAACAAAAACAATGTCATATTCGCAAGTAATATCCTGGCTATGATACCTACGACCAGTGATATAAAAGGCATTCCATATATTTAATTACTCTAAATTCGTATCACTTGCTTAGTTTGTGTATCAATCAATATTGGGTGATGAAACAGCGTATGAGAGACTTACTGAGTACATTCACATATGCAGTGATGGATATTCGTCCCACTCCCACATGTGAACAAATTCTTTTGCGCTGTACTATGTACAAGAATTCTTCAAAGGGAAATAACTCGTACATAACTCGAAACCGGCGTATTGTTTTCCAAGTTTTAATAGTTGAAATGTGTAAGTCTTACAATGCTTGAGATTAGCCATGAGGTATGAATGCTTCGGTATTGGAGTTAGGAAAAATCAATGGAACATGATCCCTTTTGGTGCTGTGGAATTATTAAATTAATAGAGACCATTCTTGCTAAAATTCATTTTTCACATTTTTTACTTCTTTTCGCAACCACTGGGCTAATTTCTTCTAAACTCTATATGATAATTTGGGAAAGAGGGTGGGGTGACTTTGAAAATTCTTCTCTAGAACTATGGAACCAGGAAAGTCAATTTCTACATGGTACTGTCTGAGTAAAGGAACAATAGTAGTGCAGATTTATCACAGAGAATCAAAATCAACTAAGGTGCAATTTATCAAATAAATATTCAAGTATTCTTATATAGTATAGATTCAAGTTCAAATCATGACCTCAGGGGCCAGGGTGGGACCACAACAGGGGTTTAAAGTTAACTAGAAATATATTCTTAATAAAAGAAGAATTTAAGGAACAATTTATGAATTTGAAATCCAAACATTTTGATGTACATTTCAAGAGCTACAGGGATATATTTAGCCCAATTAATATAGAAATCTCCTTCTATTATACAGAATTTTAGTTTTTCCATTCCATCAAGTTGAATGCAGAGCATGTTCACAAATTATAGGTCTACAATCTGGTGTAAAAATTTATACTGTCGCAAATACACGAGTCTTTATCCATGTACGAGCGAAGTGAGTGTTGTGGCCCATGAGACTTTTGTTGCTATTCTTGCAATGACTTTATGTGCAGCTGCACATCTAAAGGAGTTGTAAATAAAGACTAATTATTGCATACTGCAGAGTTAGGGCCCTTGAACTTGGAATTTTTTTTTAACCTCCCCCCCCTTAAATACATGTATTTGAATTTAGATTCTTATCCCACATGATGACATCATTGTTTTGATCTTGCACCTTAACATACCTTATACACTGTTTGTATTGTGTCAATTTAAAAGGTCAGTAGTTTTATTATGACGTCCTAAAATGACGTCACAGTGCATTTGAAGGTATTGTTTTTACTTAATAGTTGCTACGGCAAAATTCGTCCGCCTCATGACATTTTTTTATTTTCTCGCAAGTTATTCATCACATAATGTTAAATGCAATTTTCTGAATCAAATAATAAGGAATGAAGCTTATTTTGACCTAGGTTATACAATATAATCAAACTTTGGTGCTGTTTACGCTTCAAATAATCCGCTTTGCATATTATAAAGTGTAAACTGCACCAAATTAAATATATACATGTAACTTAGGTCAAAATTAGCTTCATTCCTTAAATATATCTCCCTCTGGAGGACAGCATTGGCTTATTACATACAGAACAGGAGTGAATGTAAATACTGAAGAGTAATGGATGAAATTCCATATCATTTCATTTGACTGATACATGTGTGTCTCGTGAAAATTTTTAGACAAGCACTTCCTGAAGTGATTTTTTTTCAATATCACAAATACATGTAAGATGTGATACAGATCAAGCTTAATTTTTATTGCAATGGCTTGGTATTTAACGGCTCTACACCTTTGAACTTGGGCTGTTGGGTGGAGGCATCTGTGTTGTGTTCACGCATTTAGTCACACAGGGTTGGTGAGGTTTTGACGTTCTATCACAGGTAAGCTGGAAGTCATGTAATCCATGAAGTACTGATTTCAAATAAAGGATTTTGTTTGTATTTTAACAGCCAGTGGCAGAAGAACCGTTTACCTTTGAAATGGAATTAGACGATTTACCAAAAGAACGACTGAAGGAACTAATATTTCAAGAGACAGTCGATCTTAAGAAGAAGATGGGAATTGTCGATTTACAATAAGGTAGACAAATTTATGCTCAACTTATTCATCAAAAGATGCTTGGAGAGTTCTTCACATGTTGGTGTTGCGCCTTTCTATGAATAGTTTATTAATGATTTCTTGTTAAGTCTGCCAAATGAAGTTTGGAGACTTGTAGCTTTTGCTCAGTTCTTATTCATCATTCCGCTTCCTCTTCTTATGCCTCTTTCTCGTGCCTAAAACTGTCCAACACTTTTCTCCGTAACCTGTTGATGAAAGTCTTAGATATTCTAGGTCAATGTATGTAGATGTGCAGAATTTTTTTTTTTTGATTTTAGGTTGAAGGTGGTTACATTTTGGGAGGATCAAACGGGGGTGGGGTTTACCATAGGCAAAAAAATAATTCTAAAATTTAACATATATAACTTAATAAATATGTTTTATATCCAGTACTGTACTATATTGATATGCTACATTACAAAGTCCAGAGAATTAATCTGTATTAGACCTAAGCATAAATATAGAAAAGAAGAGGTTTTCCTTTCTGTATAATTCTGGGTGCTAGATTTTTACTTAGACAGATGTAAAATGAAGCAACATTTTGGCTTTATTTCTGATTTTCTGTCTTTCAGACGGGAGTTAAACACAGCATATCTCGAGCCTATTCCATTCTCTGTGATATTTCTGATTTTCTATCTTCCAGACGGGAGTTAAACACAGCATATCTTGAGCCTATTCCATTCTCTGTGATACCACAGACCTGGAGACAACAGCCAGCCTCTGTGTGTGTCAGGAACGTAATGGATTGTAAACATTCCACACAAACGCCACAAGTTTGTTGTCATCTCAGACGCCTGATGATATCTGGATCTGATATACTTATACGACATTCAATGTTGTTTTTTTTTTTTTTTTCCATTCATTGCATAATCACTGTTATTGCTTACAAAGTCAGTGTTGTTGATAATATCTATCTTCCAATTTTCATTTTGTATGACGTAAAAAAAAAATTAATTCACTTTACATTGTCAGCAAATTTCCATGAAATTTTCGTGTTTTCAATATTGATATACATGTATGTATACATTATATATATATGTATTTATGTCGTGTACTTTTTAGTTGATTTACAAATTTTCATTACTATGGTTACATTCATAAAGTAAACAAACTTCATATTCAGAAAACTGAGGAGGAAGACCACATCATAATTTTTCAAATAAAAGCTCATCATGAATAAATATAAGTATAGATATAAATGCTGAAACGAAATCAAATATGTTCTTTGTCCTTTTGCAATTCATCACTTGTCTGGTTTATAGCGAAGTGGATTAAAAAGTTCTGGAAATCTGATATTTTTTGCAGTTGAAACCCATGTGGAAGATAAATGTTTTTTGATGAATATTAAAATTGCAAATTTTGCTACATGAAGCTGTCAGAATTTTAAAAGAAATTTCAGCCAAAACAATTTTTTGTTAGGTGTGTTTTTTGCCTCTTCGATATGAAGAAATTGTTGGAATAAGTGCTCCTATGCTAGTGTTAATATGTGCTCCGATACTAGGATAAATTCAAAGAGGAAGAAAATATCGTAAATTAGTGTTTTCTGATCTTAATGAAGAAATTTAGCTCAACCTGTCTGGATAGCAGTATTTTTGCTGTATCGCGGCCCCATTTCTGTGTAAATTGTCCGATATTGAAGCTGCAGGTTTGACTTTTCCCGATTTGAGATATCTTTTTGTAGTCTTTCATACATATAGAAGTTGTAAATGTTTTTGAAATTTAGGCAATGTATACTAAAATAAAAAAAAAAAAAAAAAACTACAAAAAACACAAACAAAACAGGAATCAGGGTGTTCAAAGTATATCAAATTGTTAATTAATTTCTGATAATTTACATGTATGACTGTTTTTTTTATATAATTTAGGAATGCCTTTCATGTTCTCGTTATATTGTTATTCTGTTTTCACACCAAATTAACATGGAGTAGTGCTATTGAATTAATATTGGAACTATTTAGTAATTAATTTTACATTTTGTTATGATTGTTCTATAAATCTTTGTACATATTCATTCATGTGGTGTTTGGACAATGGTAGAAACGAGCATGGCCAGAATGTACAACACACAGTGATTACAGTACGATTCCTGTATGGGGCTTTATAACGAAATCTCAGTTTTCTCAATCTCTTTATGAATATTTTTGTAACAATAAAATAATATGTAAGAGGGGTTGGGGTGTGTGGGACCCTCTTAGATGAATATCTTCACTTGCATTGAATTTGTAAAGTGGTATTTCCAAAGTAGTTTATTTTTATGTTGTAAATTCAAGTTTTCCTCATAAGACTCGTTTCATTCTGTGTTCAGTTTATACTGGTCGAGTAAAAGTACATTTATCGCAAGTCATACAGTGTAATAAGTGCAAACTCTTCTTATAAGAGATGAAAAGGCATTTTATGTACAAATTTAAAATGGCAATCTATACATGGTATTTATAAACCGCGCTTGGATTTCTCATAAGTATCTCGTAATTAAGTCTGAGTTTTCCTCTATTTGAACAGTCAAAATTTGAGTAAAATCTCGGACTTAAGTCCAAGTTTTGGCTTGAGATTGTTTCGAGAAATCCAGGCCTGAAATTGATCTAAGCAGCCTACTGGTTTCTTTAGAACTCAGTATGGGTGCAGTGGTGTTGAATAAATTTCACCATTTTTCACAAATTACAGCAAACATATTTAGATAAAATGACATCCTATGATATTTCAAATTATTTTGCATATACAATAGGTTTTTTTAGGAGTACATTTGTATTTTTAATTGATGTTTGTCCACATATATATATACATGTATAAATATTTTTTTGCCAGTGTATTTACAAGCATTGATTTAGTGTATATTTACATTTCTCTCTCTTTAGAACAGTACAGTTAGCTTCCTGTGTATCACACAATTTGATAAGCAAGCTGAAAAATCCATATATAAGCTCCTGTTAACAAATATCCCCCCCGGCAGGGAGTGTGTGGACCCCCCTTTCTCTCTGTGGCTGTCCTGTACTATTACGCATGTGTATGTTTGTAAATAATGACTAGGATATCAAATATAGACTTTAATGTTTCCTCATGGACAGGTGTAAACAGTTTTCCCTTTTTATAAAGTGAAGTTATGTTGTCACTGTAAACTTGATTGTTATCTGTGTCAGGACATTTTGTGTAAGCATTGTATTTACTGTGAATATAATAGTCCCTTGTCTCGTTAGCACCCGGAGATCAGCCGTTCTATTTATAGAATCTACAGTTACGTCTTTATATCTTGTATCAAAGCACTATATTTTAAGCATGATGATCTTTGAGAAAAGAAGCTTGGTAAATGATTTTATAAACTAATATTATTATTTTGCTACTCTGCACATTTTTTAATTAACTGGACCACCTACAGATTTTTCTGTGTACTTTTAAAACTCTTCTAAATTGTGGTTTGTTTTTTTATTCCTAACACCAAGTTTGGCCAATTAATTGAAAGAGAGAATGAGTTCTATATGCTACAATCTGATAAGAAAAGGTTTCGGGTGTGATTTTCCCACCTACCCGGTACGTTGGTATCACTAGTAAAGATAAAAAAAAAATCTCCATGACAATTAAGCCAATGGCTCAGTAAACTATCTGTTGGACTTTTGGGCTCCATTTTTGCCACAACTATAATTTTCTTGAAAAATTTGTCAAATATTCAAATATTTTTACCTTGAAAATTCAAGTGTATAAATTGTTAAATACCACACGTTTTCATGATTTATAAGTTCCTAGTGTCTAGTGAGGATTGGCATATGAGTGTATTAGTCATAAAATGTATAAGACAATATCGGACAACAATTATAATTGGTTAATGATATGTAAGTATAGGCCTATATATATATCTTTTAAAACCGTTGAATATTAGTAGGTCTTTGAAAATGTCTAAATATTCTTTGACAAGTTTCTTGGAAAAAAAACCATTTGTTTATCAAAATTAATATATCCTATTGTGTCTTAATGTAACACCCCCACCCCCCTTCCCGTTAAAAGCAAAAAAAAAAAGAGTATTTTTTTTTTTCACATAAGCGTTATACTTAAAACAAGAGACTTTTCCACATCGAGCATCGCTAGACAGGTTGTATCTACGCCAACATAAATTACGATATAAGAGATTTCTGACTTAGCATTGGTTCTCATTGGTGCATTTTCTGAATAATATAATTGTATTTAATATTTCAGACTGCAGTTATGTGCTGGTCACAATTTTTGTCTACTAATAAAACAGCGGAATTACATTGTTTGTTGTTACTAGTATTGGAAGAATTAAAAAAAAAAAAAAAAGAAGAAGATGTGTTTGTGATACACGAATGCCCCCGGATTCCACATGCCAGTGGAAGGGGCTTTCCAAGCCTGAAAGTGATTATGCATGTGAAATTTAAAAAGTTTATTTCTTGTCATTCAAAAGTTATGGCCACT
>CAJDSM010005074.1:0-12380 GCA_903981925.1 Ostrea lurida
TCGAGTTATCGAGAGTCACCTGTACCAGAAAATGAAGACCACTAAAAAACGTAACAAATTAGAACTGAATACTAAAAATACACGCTTAAGAACCAGATAATTAAAAGTATACTAATAAAACCACAAACATCTACAACAAAATAAAAACCTACACAATAAACCAGATATTTAAAATGTAAACCTTAAAAAAGATAATAAAAATGTATATATCAACACCAGAAAATGAAAACACCAATTCAGATTTAGATAATGAAAGCTATGAAAGTTATCGTATCAAAATCAATCAAGATCACAAAAATTAACGATTCATGACAAATAGCAATGAACAAGCACAAACATTAACAGCAACAACAAATGGAGGACAAACCTCGAAGTTAATTTTAGTTTCCTCAAATTCGTCTTCCATTCTTCGTTTTTCTTCTGCTGCCTTTCGTTTCCTGTCACTTAGATTCTACAACATCGTAACAGAAATGTTATAATTCACTGGTAATCTGAGTTTTTCTTGGTTTGTTGTATTTCTCTTTCTTGCAGTTTTTTCTATTTAAAATAGTATTCTACTTAAACCTTTTCTAATGACAACCCATTTACTTCCATAGTATTTTTATGTAAAATATTAAAACTAAAAAATGTAAAAATTAAGTGTCTCATCCTTTCTTTTTAATAAACCAAATTGCATGAGAGTTCTACATGCATGCAATAAAATTATGATTGACAGAAAACTCCTCATTATAAATAACTATTTCAAACATCCAACCTTTTGCAGAGTTTCATTGGTTGACTTGATGTCTGTAAATTCCTCTTGTAATTCAGAAAATTTACTATCAAGGTCTTTTCTTCTCTGTTTCTCTTGCTTTAAATCTTGGCTTAATTCTGCAATTTTTGTTTCATCCTCTGCAAAATATGATGAGAGCAATATCTGTACTTGCGACTGCTTCACTTTCAGTGGACTTTATTCATGTACAGATGAGTATAACAGCTCTACCCTGAGTGATTCGAATATACAATGTGGGACAGTTCTATCCTAGCGGGACGTCAAATTCTAAAACATGCTGATCAATGACTGTGCTGTCCTATTCATGATGCAAAATACATTTAAATATTTTGATTTTTCCAATAAAAGCAAATTATGCATATTAAAGGGGCATGGACACATTTTGAGGATATAGATTTTAGATTTTCAATTTTATATGTTTACAATGCTCACTTATGGTATTTCTAATGTTCAGCAGAAAATTTGAACGTCATTTATTGAGTTTCAAGTGAGATACAGCACTTACAAGTCTTTGCTATGTAAACAAGGCTCAAGCCTTGCTTTATTTTACCTAAAGATTGCTTCACGGAAAACACCATGTTTAAAACAAAATGAGGTGATGTGAGAAACACTACAGACTACCATATGAAGTAGAATTTTTAGCAAACACGCAAATTTAGCGTTTTTTCCCATAAATTGGTAGTTTATTTTAGCGATAAAATTATTTTAGCAATTACGTTTGTATATTATTTTAAAAAGCTCTACCGATGATTTGGATTGATATTGTTAGCCTGCTTATATCTAATTTCAGCATACTCAAAACCCTTCGCATTAATAATGCTAAAATTACTCCTAGCCTAACAATTTCTGGCTTATACGGCATCATAATTGTGATAAGAAATGAATCTTATATTTTTTCGGGTGATGCCGGTATCCACGAATTTTAGACGGTAAAACTCATCAAATGCGCTGAAGCGCATTGATGAACAGTGTTTACCGTCTAAAATCTCGGTGATGACCTGCCAATAATCACCCGAAAAATATAAAGATATTATTTCTTATCATTTAAATTTTTATTACAGCAACAAAATAATGTTCTTTTAGACTTTACTTGTTGCTTCAGGTACGTGATAAAAATCACCTCAATTCTTATAAGGTGTTTTAACCAATGAGAATCGGCGCTAGGTAATCACGTGATATAAAATTAATGATTTCAGAATGAATCTTGTAATTTGAAAAAAATCTGCTTTAAACGGAACATATACAAGCAATATTCAATATAGGTAAACAAAAACATGACTTGAGCCTTGTTTACATAGCGAAGAATTGTAAGTGCTGTATCTCACTTGAAACTCAAAAATGACATTCAAATTTTTTGTTGACCATTAGATATACCCTAAGTTAAGCCATTGTAAAAATTAAAAAAAAATGAAAATCTAAAATCTAAACATTTTAGCTCAAACGGTGTCCCAGTGTCCCTTTAACATATATTCTTGCTGTGAAGGTAATAGGGTAATCTGCCTTGATTCTGATAGGGTAACCAAATAATTTACCTTCATGCTAAGATGATAACAGGGTAATTTACCTTCATGCTGTGATTTCATGGCCTGTATCTCTTTCTGTCTTTTCTTAACATCTTGGTCGGAGCTGCCTAACTTTTGCTGAGCTGCCAGCTCTTTTTCTCTGATTGTGGCCAACTGAAGCTGAGTATCCCCGAGCTGCGCTGTCACTGTGCTCAATCTCGTTGCTAAATCGACCTTTAAGCAAAATATTGTACATCTTAATATCCCAAACTCTTCATTACATTTTGATTCATTACTGGACAAAACCATGGAATAAACATCATCACAAAGCCAGCTCCCGGGAGAGGGGAGACCACTGAGAGTTTACAATTTCCTACACTTTATTGCGATCTCACCTTCTCCTGCTCCAGGGCGAGGACCTTCGCCTGCGACTGAGAAGCCGTGGTGATAAAGCCCTCATTTCTCTGCTCAAGAAGGTTCTGGCTCTTCTCAACATACCTTTACATAAAAAAAAGTCTAATCTAGGAAATTCCGACTGTGTGATTGTAAAATCTCAAAGTTCATGTTCTTATTTAGTAAACGAAATGAAAGAGTAGGCCTTGAAGCATATCACAACAAAGCAGAGACCAAGTCAGGATTTTATCACTGTCAAGAGCATACTATACCTATTAAAGCACTGATAAAGGCCTCGTCATATGTATAATTGAAGCAATGATTCCTTCCCCAAGAATATGATAATCAACAAGTTTTATGAGACAACTTTTTTTGAGTTTTCTATAATAAACAAGTTTCACTGTAACAGATTCTCTACTTACATCTGATTGCTCTGCAACAGCTCAGATATTTTCTCGTTCTTGTCTCTCTATTTTGCCACTTTTGCTTATCCCTCTTTCTTTAAGTTCTCTCGTTTCTGTAATACAACAGATAAATTTACACTCACCTTGCTGAGAATAAGCGATAACTTCACCATCAAGCAAGACAGAGGACTGATTCCTGCACTATTCCTTTTGTATTATTATGCATCAATAACGCAGGACTCCATGTTGGGCAATTGAGGGATTCTAAGCCATGGGGCTTTTCTTGTGTAAAATATAACCTATATGTTAAAGGAAATGGCATAAGACAGTACAATACAAGTAACCTTTAGGAAAGTCAAATATAAACATACACGGGATATCATATCTGTATTTCTACTCACTGCCCAATAATACCCCTGGGATGCAACAGTCTTTTGAAATTTAGAATTTATGTTCCCCTTGTCCCAAATCTTCGTACAAAATTGAAAGATGTGGTAGAAGACGTTACTAATGTTCAATTATTAATCGCACCATGCATGCGAGGCCGCAGACAAAATGACCTATTTCCCACTACCTTTGGTGTCCAAGCATACCATCAATAAACTGTAGATTATTTTAAGTCCGATTCAAACTGAAGTATCCACTTCACAAAGACATAATTGTTGCATTCCAGTTTGTTAACTTTGAGAATAAACAAAAAATTTCAAAGGTCGATTAATTCACGATTAAGTCTCAACAACAAAATAGTTTCAGATAAACAGATTCTAGTTTACTATTCTCTTAACACCTGATAACATACGAGTTTTACAATGTAGATACGGACCTTTTTTACTATCTTTAACACTGATAATCATACGAGTTTTTACAATGTATACGACCTTTTCCAGGGAGCTGGTCCCATCTTGTCCTGCATCTTTCCCACCTGACAACCTTAGTTCCTGCTATTCTGCCTGCTTGGTCTCCCGTTACAGTAAAACCGACTCGCCTGTCTGGTCGATCATCGGCATACCTGGTACCAATCCCCAGACCCAAAGTTTACTCCGCGTTCAATCATCAGAACCACCCAAAGACTTTATCGCGGCTCTTCCAATCACAGACCAATTATCAGGTTCAATTGCACAGACCCAAAGTTATCAGGTTCAATCACCAGACCCATAAAGTTACCAATTCAAAGTCATCGCTGACTTGTTAATATCGACTATCAACATGTATCAATTGTGTATAAACATACAAGGCACTGCCTAGAGGGTTAAACAAGTCTACTCTACAGTGGTAACGGGTGCATGGAGTGGATGAAATACAGTAGTACTCTACCCCTTACTAGTTGTAGAGAGATTGACCCATTGTGTTGACATTAACACAAAGCTCCTTGCGATATAATTCACTGTAACAGTTTCTTCCCCAATCAGTCTCTGTGATGTTCTTTAGAATGTGTAATTGAGCATTCTATACGAAACCCAATTACAACTCTTTCAGAGGTGTTGGCGAAGACAGGTTCAATAGTTTAAAGTTGAGTTGGATTAAAGCTTAATTGCACATCAGCTGAACATGCACAGCAACAGGTATTGGGGAATAAATTAGGAACTCTATGAATTTTACAATGAATTTTGGAGCACAAGGTGTCAGATTAAGCAGGTTGACTGTATCTTGTGATGTCTGGTCTTTGTGAACTAGACTTTTATGAATACCACATTGAGGTGATCAGATTAAGCAGTTTAACTGTATCTTGTGATGTCTCGTCCTTGCTGAGCTTAGGACTTTCTGTTCTCATGACATACACATTAGGTGTCAGAATTATAAGCTCGAGTTTATACTGTATCTTGGGACGTGCTGTCCTTGGAGCTAGTCATCTTCTATGATTACACATTAGGTTTGTCAGATTAAGCGGTTCTATACGTTGTTTATCTGTGATGATTGCCTTGCGTGAACTCAACTATCTCTATGAATACAATGTAAGGTGTCAGATCTTAAAGCAGTAACTGTATTCTTTGATGTTCTGTCCTTGTGAGCTAGACTTTCTTATGAATACACATTAGGGTCAGATTAAGCAGGGTTACTGTATCTTGTGATGTCTGTCCTTGTGAGCTAGCTTCTATGAAACACATTAGTGTCAGATAGCAGGTTTAACTGTATTTGTGAGTGTCTGTCTTTGTGAGCTAGACTTTTTATGAATACACCATTAGGATGTCAGATTAAGAGGGTTTTACTTGACTTTGATGCTGTCTCTTGTTGAAGCTAGACTTCTTGCTGATGGAATACACATTAGGTGTCAGATTTAAGGCTGGTTTAACTGTGAGCTAGACTACATGTTCAGAGTCTTACTTTGTTCTGGTGTTTGTCCTGCACCTTTGACAGAAAACAGTTGAACTTCAACATTCAATTATCATAGAAGGCACCATTATGTTACATTATCAACATAAGACAGAGACTGCCTTCACATGAACATCAGCACACACCTGTGTACATGGGCTGCTGCATTCCCCCCACTACTTGCTGCGGCTGTCCTTGGTATGTGCTGGTGGGCTGAAATCCATTCTGAAAGTAGGTAAATTGTACTGTTTACAATACATAAATCTGTACAATTGTATGGCATTTTCTCATTAGTTCATCTATCTGTCTGTCTCTTGGCCATTTTTTATTGGGTGTATGGCAGTTTCTTTTACCAACCCAAAAATTAGCAACTCGGGACTTTACTTCAGTACCATCCACACCGAAATCATGTGGTGACAATATACAGCACATTGTGAGGTTTTGGATAACATAGTGCACATTGTGAGACTTATGATTATATAACTTATCCGTTGATTAATGAAGGGAAGTGATTGCAAACATATACAAGGATAAAATTTCGTACATGGTATGCTTCCTGTATAATTAAGACCTTCAATGACATCACAGTAGTAATGATCACATAGTGATGAGCTGATAGTATCAATGTCAGGATCACTGCAGTTATTACTCCAGAGATTAATGTTAAATGTAATGCCAGCAGAATGGCACAGTTTCTACTAGGAAGGCAAACAATTAGGACAACCTATTTATCCAGAACAATGGGCGTGACTCAGAAATGCCCTTCCTGAGGTCCGATTAGAGAGGCGGGACTCAGAAATGTTGTTACGTATAGTAGGGTCCGATTAGAGAGATGGGACTAAGATAGGTCATTAGTATGTTCATTAGTAGGTCATATTCAAGCAGTAGTGGGACGGAGATAGGTCTACAATAGTATGTCATTAGTAGGTGTTCGTCAGAGAGATGGGACTAAGATAGGTCATATAGTAGTCATTAGTAGGGTCAGATCAGAGACACACGGACTAAGATAGGTCATTAGTAGGGTCAGATCACGCGAGTGGGATGAAGATAGGTCATTAGTAGGATCCAGATCAGAGAGATGGGACTAAGATAGGTCATTAGTAGGGTCAGATCAGAGAGATGGCGACTAGATAGGTCATTAGTATGGTCATTAGTAGGGTCAGATAGAGAGATGGGATTAAGATGGGCCATTGAGTCATTAGTAGTTAGACAGAAGTGGGATAGAATGTCATTAGTAGATCATAGAAAGTGGGATTAAGGCATGTCATTAGTGGGCCAGTTAGAGAGGCGGACTTTGGAATGTCATTAGTAGGAATTCCGATTAAAGAGGCGGGACTTAGGAATGTCATTAGTAGGATCGATTAAAGAGGCGGGACTTGGAATGTCATTAGTAGGATCTGATTAAAGAGGCGGGACTTGGAATGTCATGTAAGATCGATTAAAGAGGCGGGACTTAGGAATGTCATTAGTAAGATCGATTAAAGAGGCGGGACTTAGAAATGTATTTAGTAAGATCCGATTAAAGAGGCGGGACTTTGAATGTCATTAAGTAGGATCGATTAAAGAGGCGGGACTTTGAATGTCATTAGTAGGATCCGATTAAGAGGCGGGACTTAGCAATGTCATTAGTAGGCATCCGATTAAAGAGGCGGGACTTTGGAATGTCATTAGTAGATCCGATTAAAGAGGCGGGCACTTTGGAATGTTATAGTTTTTACTTAGGAATGTCATTAGTAGGATCCGATTAAAGAGGCGGACTTGGAATGTCATTGTAAGAGTCCGATTAAAGAGGCGGAACTTAGGAATGTATTAGTAGGATCGTTAAAAGAGGCGGGATTAGAAATGTCATTAGTAGGATCCGATTAAAGAGGCGGGACTTAGGAATGTATTAGTAAGATCCGATTAAAGAGCGGGACTTAGGAATGTCATTAGTAGGATCCGTATTAAAGAGCGGGACTTAGAAATGTCATTAGTGTGATCTGATTAAAGAAGCGGGACTTAGAAATGTCAATATACTGAGCTCCTGGTGGCATCATCCCTTGCTGTAACATTTGTGGCTGATACACGGACAATTGTTGGGCTGCTGGAATATCTGTCAACAAACACTGAATAATAGATATATATCACTATGGAGGACTTTACTAAACCATCAAATAAAATGAGTCCACATAGCTCTATATGAATCTTTCTCAGACCCCTCTCCCCCTGACCTCCACCAACTCCTAGCTTCCCCCCTCACCACCACCTACCCTCCCCCCTCACCACCACTAACTCCTAGCTTCCCCCCTCACCATCACCAACTCCTAGCTTGTAAGCTACAAGTAATATTTACAATTCAATGTAATACAAAAAAGCTTTTATAATTGAAATGATAATGAGACTGCAGCTCATTCAATTTTTTTGTATGAAGTGATTCTACTTTGACATGCTTCCTAATGCCTGAAATATCATGTGAATTGTTCTTCTGTTCTCCATGGTTTTCAAATCCTTTATAAATACATCATACCAAGAGTTTTCCTACAGACCAGTAAATTGTAATTGTAAAGATTTTAAAATGTAAATTTTAGTATCCTCGCATTCACCCGAGGCCAGAAACTACAGAATTAATCATGATGGGGTCAAATAGCAAAAAATTTCAACAACACAGAAAATACCCATTATAGAGAAGTTTGGGGCTAAAAACCCATTATTTGAACAGGTGCTACCTACAAACCGATGACTAATTGCTTAAAAAGGTAGCTTCACTGACCTGTTCATGGTGAGATGGTATGATTGTATGCAAAATGATAAACTGTTAATTAATAAATACATTAATGTCACGGGTGGTATTTTTATGTACTAATGAATTCCTGTATGGAGCCTCCAGTATTTTGCTGATATAGAATTTTTGTTAATACCTGTTGTGTGCCTCTGTCCTTCTATCATTTGAAGTACATACACTGTTGAAATGATGTTTATAAACTCTGAATGCAGTGATATTTGTGTACATGCAGATGGAAATCTCCATAATACTCAGTCCCTCCCTCACCTGGTCTAATTGCAGAACGTTAGACTATACAAAAGCAATTAGATATTTAATACACCTTTACAGCCTTTTTTTAGACAAGCTAGGGGAAACAGGTGTAATTTACACGCACTTGGAGATCTGGTGGAAATTGCTTTAAAAACATCGGGTTCATGACCAGCATGTAGATACCGACAATTGGATTTTCACACCAAAGTTTCTTTTCTCCGCGATGAATTGTTGGTGAATAAATAAGAAACACAAATCCAAAGATGGTAAATAATCTCGCACTACTCTGTAAGTATTTCAAGTAAGCTTTTTCGTAATTTACTCACCAGGTGAGGCGGTCTTACAGAAATCTCTTGTCACGCTCCGCTGATTCAATACTACAGAGAACGAAGAATATTTGCCGCACCTATTGTCCTCAGTCGACACTTACCTAGTTTTACTGTCCGGAAACTTCATCATGGATAACTAATCTTTTGTAGGTTTCAGATGAGCCGACCAGTTTTATATAAATGTGACAACTACACAATTGGACAATGAAGAAAACAAGAAAATGTATTTATTACTCTGAAATTGAGTTGCTCAATGTTCGTTCATTTGTCGTAATTACTGTGTATATATATGGCACAACGACTGCTCTGGTGATAATTTACATGGTAACCAGTTCAAGCTTGTGACCTGAACTTAAGACGAAAAAAAAGGATGATTTTTTTTTAGTCACGTGTATGTGTGCGCATCTCCACTTGTTGGGTTAGAAATTCCAAATAAAGTGTGCACAATAATAAAGTTCTTTACGTATTTTCAATCAAAATGAGAAGAAAATTAATGAAAAGTTATACTTAGACCAGACTAGGATTGCTTAATCATGCAATATGGACTCATAGCTCCATTGTTTTAAAATCGTCCATGATACATTATAACTTCTAGACCTTCATTCATTACCAGTACAAGTATTAATGCTATGTGGCAGTGATACTTCCATATGAATGCTTACTGTCAGTTAATATTATGAACCATTCTGTCTTGTTTTTTTTTTGGCAGGAATTTGATAGCAATGTTAAACGCAGACAGAACTCTTCAGATTTAAAATCAGGAAGTCGGAAAAGTAATCAAGAGTGACAAATGAATTTCTAATTACCGAATTCTGTTAAGATGCTAAATTAACGATGATTTAACAGCTTTAAAGAAGGGAGAATGCTATTTACATGTGGTTATTTTTTGATTTCCTGAGATTGGATAAGTCGAGTGGGTTGTATAGCGGAGGTGTTCATTTCTACAAGGCCTGGGATCAGGGCGTGGTGGGGCAAGAAAGGCTCTAAAAGACTTCTTGTTTTTCCTCCCAGTCTGGATACGGAAGCAAGGATCGGGCAGTAGAATCCGCAAACTCAACTCCTTATAAATTCGAAATCGAATGTGTACGAGAAGTTTCCGTGTTGAGTATTGGGAGTATGTATTGTAATGCGTAGAAAATATTTCTTAAATTTTGGTTAACCTGATAATTCATTATACCTTGAATTACCGTAAAACTCTCTATAATCGAAAACAATTATTATACTGTAACAGATTCACGATTATTGCGTATTTAACATTCATTTCCCATAAGAGGAAAATGGACGAAAAGTTTTGGTTAAAGAACTGTTTTTAGCTTGGCCATGGAGAGTATTTGCTTACCCATGTTTTTCCTGTGCTGGTTTACTGATATTTCCCAACCCTGTTGTGAATACTAGCTGATTCTAATGGTATGAAAAACTTTCAAATAGCGTTAACAGCGTGCCAATCCTCCGAGCCGCAGAGTCAGTCTCCAGCTCCTATATCGTATATACCATTCTCAGCATTCCACCACCTCGCTCCCAGGCCTTCCACCACCCCCTCCCCGCCGACGAGCTAGAGGACATCAGACCTGGTCAAAGGAAGGACCCAAATCTCTGCACAGAACACATGACACAGGTAACTCTCATAGACAAATTGTAGAATACAGGCTATCTTTCACACTGAAGTTTCACTACTTTGCTTTCAAAAAAGATAATACATCTTTGAGTTGTGCAAAGCTTAAACAAACAGACACATGCAGATATTGTGAAGTATCGTCTCCTCCTTGGAGACATGTTCGGAGAAGTATGTTAGAAATATTAGCAAAACTGATATATAAATATATTATGTAAATGATAGAATGAAGCATGTGGGCTTAATATTACTATGGTCTCTGAAATATGTGTGAATATAAATGTTCTGCAAAATTAGAGTACAATTGATCATGAGTTGGAGATGTGTATGTATTTGCTACACAAGTTTATTTTTAAGTTCACACATGCTTTATCTTGTTATAGGGAGGTTCCTCAAAATAAGCTTAAGCTCGATCTTCCAGAATTGGCTAAGATGGGACAGGCCCAATGTTACAATGGCGGGCGCTTGTCCCTGCTCAGCTTGATAGCGAAGGAGGAGGTGTGACTGGTGGGTAACTCTCCACATCAAAATACAAAACAGATTGTTTCCCTTTTGTATCTTGCAATTGCTATTTTGGAAATTTGTATGTCTACTTTTTTTTTTAATAGAAAAGAGTTTGACTAAATTTTCTTCTTTATTGTCAAAAAATCAGTGTATTTGAAGTCATTTGAGGTTTTGTGTTTGTTAGGAGGTCCGCTCCAAAAGCCACTGCAGATACCCCAATGCCCAGCCCCACTCATTTCCACAACAAACCCCATGTAACCAAACCAGTGCCACACCAATCCTGCGACAACTCAGCCATGCTAACCAGAGTTCAACACTGTCAGATGATGCAACAGCACCAGATTTCTTCAGAGTAAGTCAGATCACTGTGTGCATACTAGGTATTTGGGACAACATCAGTCTTTCTAAATCTGTTACTTTGTTCCAGAATTTTTAGAATTGCAGAAT
Source organism: Ostrea lurida (assembly GCA_903981925.1). NCBI lineage: Eukaryota > Metazoa > Mollusca > Bivalvia > Ostreida > Ostreidae > Ostrea > Ostrea lurida. Next base: position 11,287 of record CAJDSM010005074.1, read on the forward strand.
TATTTATTGTCACGACGCCGTCCGTGTCTGCTCAGTCAAGCACAAACAAGATTTTGATTTCATATGTACAATTTTATCTATATCAAAATATTATCATATGTACAAAATATCAGGAAAAAAATGTCACTGTGTCCCACAACAACGAAATGTCCTGTGGCTAGAAAGGGTTGCCTTTACATCAGAACTCTGGATTGACTGGGCTTCCGTTGGCTTCCAGTGGTCCATTACTCCTTGCCAAATGGCATGATGTCCATAAAGTTTACAGTAACTGTGGAGACATTTAATATCGTGGGGCCAATGTTTCGTGGTAAACCAAAAATTTTGCTGGTTCGTGGGATGTAATTTCGTGGTAATGATTGAAAATAATGATGAACAGCATAATATGTCATAAAGATTAAAAGGAACAATAAAACTGTCGTGGGGATGTAAATGTCGTGGTAAGAGTTACCCACGAAACCGATTGGTCCCCAACGAACGCATGATGATTCCACAGTAAAATGGTAGGAACCCTTTTCATAAGAAAAAAGAAAAACAACCTTTAACAGTTACATGGTAACACTAGGCCTACCATATAGCAGTTTACCATTATGGCAACTAACCAGGTCCCCATACAAGAACTGAAAACGTTGAATAGCGTAATCTGAGCACGATGTTGGTGTATAGCACTAACTAAATTGGTTTCCACAAAAATATACAGCACCGTAACTACACGCCAGAATAAAATATAGACCGTGGCATTATATATCCCTGTAATATAAACACCAAACAGTAGAACTAACGTGCGGAATACAACATTACACACTCTAGTAAACACCTCGTGTTTACAAATAGAAAAAAAATACTTTCTCTACAGACTAGAATAAGTATAGTATTTCCTAACTCGTTGTAACAATCTTCGCATGTACTCAATAATACATAAAAAAAATCAAGTCCACTACCCCTACTAGGATAATAACGGTACCATAAGTGTTATGCTATAGCTGCGATGCTAACGCCTCGTGAAATTGCCCAGTGACCCAGCTCCTGCAAATGCGGGCAGTTTAAATAAAAAGAGCAATACAAGAGAATGGAACTGCCAATACGTGCGCGAATAT